>BPLQ01008622.1:0-67378 GCA_021605075.1 Caerostris darwini
ATCTACCAACTACCTTTAGGGTCCGGTTTTACGTATTTTGTTTGCACAAAGGAGAGCACACGAATATACACATAGAAAAATCCGACGTGTTATAATCAATGATTACTAATCAATTAGGTGAGAAACAAAAATTCGAATATTGAAAAATTCGGCACCAGACTTATTTTGAGTATTCTAAAATGTTCTTGATTATACCATTTTTCTGAGATAAAAATAATAAAGTGTAATCTTCGTTAAGGTATACAGTTGTAGATAGACAAAAAGATCGTCTCTAGATTTATTTTCTTTGTATATATATATATATATGTATGTTCTAAAATATATATCACTAAATATGACAAAAATGGAAACTACTTCTGCGAATTCGGTAAAAACCTACCAACTACCTCTTAGGGTACGTTTCTATGAATGCTAAAGCTTACACAAAGAGAGTACACGAATATATATATTAAAAACAAACACAGACGTGTTATAACCACGATTACTAATCAATTGTAGAAACAAATTCGAAAATTGAAAATTTGGCACCATACTTGATAGATATTCTAGAATGTTCTTTATTCTACCATTTTCTAAGATAAAATAAATCAGTTAAGGTATACAGTTGGCCAGATAAGTAAAAGTAAATAAAATAGAAGTTGTGGGAAGTCTTTGTTAAGATGTCTGATTGTAGATAGATAAAAAAAAAAATTCTTTCTAGATTTATTTCCTATCATATATACATATTTATCGTTCTAAAAATATACCCTAAATGTGGCAAAATGAAATAATACATTTTCAGTAAAATCTACCAACTACATAGGATATGTTTTATGAATTCTGTGCCACAGAGCGTACACGGAAAAAAAATAACGTAAAAAAATCCCATAATTCATTGCGTTACCTGTCACTTACCGTGTTGTTTGTCCCACCTGAAATCGCCGCCGCCGTGCGGTGCGTGGAATCCATTCTAACATTCTAAATTAGCGTCACAGGAACGTGCGTGACGTAGCTGCAAACGAGGTTTTCGTTGTTGCCGCTCGTCGTAGGTCGAAATCAGCGAGCACATGGAAGATTCAGTGATTCTTGGGCAATTAAAACAACAAAGGAGAGCAACAATGATCACTGGCAGAGGGTTATTCTGTCGGCAACAGTATATATTGACAATCTTGTGAAAGGTTGGTGGTGGACATGGAATGGTTCAAGCTCTATTTCCCGCAACACGATACTTTAGCGGGGGGATGTCTGGAACACGATGGACAAACTCGTAAGTTTCATGTTTATGTTTTGATTTTTTTTTTTCTGAAGCTTTGCCAATGCATATCAGAAAAAAAGGAACGTGCATTCGAATTTTTTTATCCGGCTTATTCAGTATATATTGTTTTAATATTCATCTATTATTTTTTTTAAATAATAATTATTTAGTTTTCTAATAATGATATAATAAAAATCTTTAGATATTTTTTACTGTTTCAAATAGAATAATTTTATTACAAATTTAGAGGAAACTTTTAAATTTAGGTTAAGACACTAAGGCAATTAATATTAAAAATTAAACCATGTTTTCATATTGTATATACCGTATACTATATGATGTCGTATAGGGCATTGTTTAATATATCAATAGTATATTGTGCAAAAGACAAAAAATTAATAAATGGACTAAAGTATTATAATTATATAAGATTTTTTTTTAATCTGAAAAGTTGTCAATATACTTTTTAATAGGAAGAATATACTTTTTCCTTCCTGTTCAATCATATACATTTCATGCTATTAATTTAAAAAATAATAATTTAACATTTTAGTGATGGCGTAGAAAAAAGTATTTTCGTATTTTTTATCTCAATTGTTTAGGTATAAAAATTTTGCTGACTTAAAAAAAAAAAAAATTATAATTTTAATAAGGATACTTTTTAAATTAGAACACACAATAGCTGTAATGAAAATAACAATCATTTTTTAAAAATATTCCAGACAATTTCATAGCGTATAAACTCTTACTAAATTTAATTTTGTGCTATGTATAATTTAGTAAATAAATTAAAAATGGCTTAAAGAAAATTATCAAATAAAATAATTTTTTTTCTAGTTAATGTTTTAGTAAAATAAATAATCATATATTATTCGTTTAGTTAAAGAACTTGCTCATTAAAAAAGTATTTAAGCAATACCTAAATTATTTAAAACCATTTTGTAAATTGTCTGTACTATTTAAAATTGCTTGTATATGATATTTAAAAAAATTAGAAAGTTATTTACAGATTTGTTCAGACAAAATGATTTTTCAAAAATGAATGATATAAAATAAACGAAACAAAAAATATCTCCAAAAAACTGTTAAATAATAATAGAAAAGTTATTTTATTTATCAACTTAAACCAAAATTTTATATTGAAATTTCATATCCCTTATAATGCATGTTTCATATATTACTAATCAATATTAGAAGATTAATGTCAGAAGTTCTATACAACACAGCAATTTAATGTTTTTTTTTAAATACTTTGGAAACACTCAAATCCTACTGATTAATCTAAGGATGATTTTTATTTGTTTTATCTTTTATTATTTCATTTTCCCCCCTGATATCTTCTTAAGAGAAATTAGATAAATTGAGATAAAGCAGCTAACTCGAGCATAATTCTCAAAAATCAAGTCAAATCAAATCGGATTAATGTTTAATATATATCAATATTGCGTTCACCATTGATTATTCAATTGATTAATTATTCTTTATTGATTTTGTTGTTTCATCAGCCAACATTGTAACAGAGATTTCCTAAAACATCCATTGCAAATAACCATTTCCTTCGTTAGGTTCCTTTGAATCAGCGTCATCAGTTTCAGTAACCGTTGGTGACACTCCTATGGACCAACATCCGTAAAAAAGCCACTCTTACGAAACTATTATTAATAACATCACTAATTATTACAAGAATTACGATTAAAATAAAAGTTTTTTAAAATTTCACTTAATACACTGCAAATACAGTGAAACTCTATATACTTTCATTTTACATAACAGTGTTTACCTTAACAATACATAACAATCTATATTATTACCTTAACTGTTAATTGTTATACCTTAACTGTACGTAACAATATATATCTTAAATGTACGTAACAATGTATATCTTAACTGTATGTAATAATGTATACCTTAACTGTATGTAATAATGTATACCTTAACTGTACGTAACAGTGCATACCTTAACTGTACGTAATAATGTATACCATAACTGTACATAGCAATGTTTACTTTAAATATACGCAACAATATATATCTTAATTGTAAGTAACAATGTATACATGAACTATACGTAACTGCATACTTTAACTGTATGTAATAATGTATACCTTAACTGTACATAACAATGTATACCTCAACTGTACGTAACTGCATATGTCTAAACTGTACGTGAAAGACTATAATTGATCATCATGAATTTTGATGATTAAAATATGTAAAATTTAACTGCAATTAATGAGAACAACTTTATTATTGGTAGTTTAAGAATACTTAATAAATGGTATAACTTTTTTCTTAAAAAGTTAAAATATTTTAAGTAATGGTTTGTTAAGAGCAATTACAAACAGGATTATGCATGTTCCCCAAATGTAAAAATGATGTTTTCTATTCTATTATAAAACTACAAATAGAAAGAGAATAGAAATTATAAAATAGAAAAGGAAAATAAAAAAAATTATCCAGGGAAAAAAAATCAATTATATCAATAGCATTGAATATGTTATTTAAAGTAATAATAATGTTGTTTTATTACTACATTATTTATATTAAGTAAAATATAGTTCACGAACAAAACACAAAAAAATTAAAGTTTTTAAAATTTTTTACCAATAAATATTAATTTCATCAAGTCTAAAAAGAAATGGCTTTTTTTAAATAAAATGGTTTTTTTTCCAATATATTTACATTTTCTGTAAAGTTAATCTTGTAATAATTTGCTTGCGATTAAAGAAAAAATAATTAAATCCGAATTTTTGAAAAAAGTATATTGATATTTTGCTTTCACTACCTCTAATTATGTCGCTCTATACAATCAACATATTTTGAAGATTCTACTTTACCTACTATGTTCATTTCTAACCAGTAAAAAATAGCAAGTGGTTTCTCTAGAAGTTAATAAATTTTAGTAACTATGCCATTGTATCTTTTTTCATTGTATATTTTATTTCTTTGGTCGAATTTTTTAACCTTAAACATTATTAATCACATTAATGTACAAATCATGTATAACACAATTTCATTATTATATATAATTGTTGATTTAACTGAGGCGCAAATTTTATATATTCATTAAATTCATGAAACCGTTTTAGCTATATTTTTACAAACATCTTCCCGAGATTGTTATTAGGACATTTAAAATAGGAAATAGGGTTTATAATTTTGTAAATGAAATCGATTCGGAGGTTTTATATTGTCCATTAATTCATATCATTAATTATATTATATTGTCCATTAATCTATGATTCTTTTTGTATTTTTAAGTGAAAAGAAACTTATTTATATTGGTATCAAAGAATATATGATTTCTTTCATCAAACAAAGTTATTTTATAATTATTTGTCTTTAATTTTTTTAATTATTATTTATATATATATTTATTACTATATATAATAATTAAAAAATTATTAAATTTCATTAAAAAATTTCTTTATTTCTTAAAGTTTCTTTATTTTGTTATCAAATTTTTTTTTTTTATTTTATAAAATTTTATTTTATGAATTAAATTTTTATTTTATTTAATTTATTTTATTAGATTTTTCTATAAGAAAAAAAATTATATTTATTATTCATTATTCTAATGTCTTGCTCATGTAACACACAAAACTTTAAAAAAAGTGATACACAAAATAAAACTAAATAGTGACTTTTTAGATAACTTGTCTTTTAAATTTTAAATACGACTGAAATCTAAATAAAAATTTCAAAGAAATACAGATTCGTCTTTACATAATTTCGCATTAAAATGAATTATTTAGATTAAATACTGAGTCCGATAAGATTTTTTTTTCTGAGAATTAAAGAAATTTTCTTCAAAATTCTAATAAAATTAATTAATTACTGATTCAAAGTATTAAAAATTTCTTTAAGAAGGGTAAAAACAACATATAAAAATTACAAAATCAAAAATTTCTTGATATTTTAATTCTGTAATACTTTTATTACAATTAACACACAATTTATGTTTTCAATTACATAAGTATAATATAAAACTGCCTTGTTTACAATTCCAACTCTGTCATTTACTTCACGTAATACACAAGCAGTAGTTGTAATCACTCTAAAGACGAAAAGAAAAACTTTTACGGTCGGACATATTGCAATAGAGCCCTTAAGCCAGAACATTGAACTACATAAAGATGTAGAACTCCGGAGGTAAGATAGAAAGGTCAAAGTAGAAGGTCAATTAAAGCAGAAAAAACCCCAACAACTTTTGTTTATTGTATAGTTTTTAGAAGAATTTCATCATAATGTAATCATTTTGTAAAAATATATTTTTTAAAATTCCTCCGAAAATGAAAATTCTCTGAACAATTTTAGAACTACTTTTAAAAATGTTCCATTTTTTTTTTTTAAATATTTATTGTCCAAACAATTTTTTCTATAAGCATCTCAAATATAACGAATGGATTTGAAATCTTAATAAATATGTTCAGTAAAATACAAATTTAATCTTTTCACCGTTTAACATTGAAATGAATAATTTTATAGTTTATACTAAACTTGATTATAAAAGCATTGCAGAAAAATTTTAATTTTCTTCAAATTTTTAATTTGTTTAAAAAGAAAATTCTTAAATTGAATTAATTCCTAAATAAAAATAATTAAAATTAAATTTTTAAAATTTAAAAAAATTTCTAATTTTCACTAATATTTAGGCATATGCTTGAAAATAAAATGAATAAATAAAATGCAGGAAATTCTCTATTTTCGAATTTTCGATGGCCCAAAAATTATTATTAAAAATCTTTTGTTGAAAAACAAAATATCACAGAATAGAAAAAACTCGCCTTTTTTATTATTTGTTAACTCAATTTTCATCAAAGTGGTCAATATAGCATTGTTAGCGTCGGTTCGAGATCAAGGATGATAGAAATAATAGATGACATCATCAAATATATAATGTTTAATACTATTAATTACCTCCATCAGGAATAAAAACGAAATTAAAAGTGAATTTCTATCACTGTGATATAAATAGGAACTGTAAAATGGTCCAAAATCATCAAAATAGTTAAGGAAAGTTGATAGCATTATTTATGCCACCTGTCAAATATGTAATGCCAAGACAATATCTAATATGAAAATACATAATAAAAACAATAATTTATCCCTTTGAATTTAAACTTAACTATATATATAAAATAAATATTCTATTAGATATTAAATTTAATTCATACAGTTTTCTAATAGATAGTAATTAGTATTATTACCAGATGACTATTTTATGTCAAACAATTGTCTTCAAGATTTGTGTTTAGTAGATATTATTTCATTTAAATATTTCACTGGGAAGTCCTATCCTACCCCTTCTCCAGACATCGCTCCTTCTGATTACCACTTGTTTCTGTCAATGACTCAGGGCCTGTCTGAGCTGCACTTCTATTCTTTTGAAGAAGTCAAATATGGTTTGATTCTTGGATAGTCTCAAAAGACGAGTCGCTCTTCCGACGAGTAATTCGTCTTTTGCCTGGCAGATGGGTTAAAGTAGTTTTTAAAGCGCGGCTATATTTTTATTAAAGTAATAATTAATTTTTTTTTATTTCCGATGGAAGGCTACATTAAGAAAAAAAAATAAAAAAGAACAAAAGGAATATGTAAACAACAACAACAACGAGAATCACATAGTAACATTCCTAATTGTACCGAGAGCTTAGCTTTTTCGATCTCTTGCTTTAATTGTTCTCAAACAAGAGATGTTTTTCTTAAATTTTAATTGTTTTATTTTATTTATTAATATTTTATAATTTAAGCAACTACATTTAATGCTAATTTTCTAACTAATTTAAGATGTGGAGGTATTGTGGTTCTTAAAACCACCAAAGGAACTCCGTAACCGGTACGCCCGTTGCCCCCACATAGTAACATGAGAGGCAAGAAGGGGGGGGGGGCATAAAGGCATCTATGTCCTCTCTCAGGTTGCAAGAGCATGCATTTCGGGCTTTCAAATATTCTCATTCGGAAAAGGTGATTATCCAAAGAATCATGGCCCGCGAGGAGTCTGAAAAGGGCAACTGCTTTAAACCTGGGCTGATCAGGGATGTTCAGAGGATGTGTTTTTTCAGATATAAATACCCTTTTTGAAAGAAAAGAAAACCGCACAATTTAAGTTTAACACCTAATAAAATGAGTACTCTTTTTTCCGTGTCCTAAAATAATTACGTAATAGTAAAAAGTTCTCTTCATTAATACCTAAATTTGAATAGTTGTTGAGGAAAGGAGTGACAAGGAAGATCATGCTATTTACAATGACAATTTACGCAGTTGTTTTGCCCGAGTCGTGGCTCTGTGGCAACGCGTGAGTCTTAGGGTTGATGTTCAATCCGTTGGCGGCTTTGTTGTAGACACTGTTTCAAAAGACGAGGAGACTCGATGGTATTTGTGATATTCAGCATCTTGTTAGTCGGACTACCTGGTGGGACTTGTTCGTTTTCTCCCATACGATATGCAAATGCAGAGTAGTTATCCGTAAAAGTCCTCCCGAAAGGCACTGCCCTCCTTCAAAGACACGGAGCCAAGTTAGACTTCTACCTAAGAGTGTATCACAATAGAAGCTGCCCTTTATCTTTTCATGAGAACACATGGGCTCATGGACTTGGTCTAGGATGTTACTGTCGACCAAGTGGGATAAGAAACAACAACAACAACACAATTGTTTAATTAAAAATGATGTTAATATTTTCGTTTGTTTTATGTTTACAAATATTTAAAAAAAAATTTACGATTAAAATAATTGTTAAAAGTGTAATAATTTTTAATATTCGTTTTGACTAAAGTTAAGTATTTATTTATTAACTTCATATATTTTAAATTAGTTTTATCAGTATAAAAGTTTAATTCAGTTTTTATATATTTATCTCAGTATATAAAAACTGAATTTATAAAAATTAATATAACAAATATAACATAAAACATGTTTTAATATAACAAAAAAATCAAACAGATCAATAATAAAAAAAATCGCCAACGGAAACATCAAAATGTAATTTCATTATCAATCGAGAAATATTTGTCAAATTTTTGCTCAAAATTTGGACAATTGCATGTATAAAAAATGTTGTAATAAAAGAATGCTAAATTAAACTGATCAGTATATTGTATATTCAGAATGAATAAATCATTATATTAAATGAATCAGTATATTCTATGAAAATTCAATATACAATATACTGATCAGTAACTTGTATATTGTATATTCATAGTCAGGACCAAGCTGTCTAAGTGTTGCATTAGAACAAAAAAAAATATTCATAGTCATATGATCTTGTTATTATTTAATTATATATTTAGTAATAAAGGTGGAAATTATGTTATTAACTTCATATAGAATGTATACATAAATTAATAATATCGTTATTAATTAATTTAATAATTAAACACAAGATTAATTTTAATTACTTACAAATAAGATAAATTTTATAAGAAAATGTTTTTCTTTACTGTTAAAGCCACAAAATATCGACTTGAATAGACGCATTCTTTTATATTTAAAGAAATAGTTGCATTTTGCAGCTTAAAAATTGTGCACACCAAAATTTTCGAAATTAAAATATGTAAATTAAAAATATCTTATTTTACTTCTTATAGAAATTTAATTCTGTAGAATAAAATAAATAAAACTTATTTATTTTCAATTGTTTTCATTTCTTTTTATTTTAAGTGTTAGATTTACGTTTTGAAAACTGGTAAAAATATGTAAAAGTATAAAATACTAAGTTAAGTTTATGAGAGTGAAAATTATTTTTTTATTTAATTAAGAGATGTTACTGGTAAAAAAAAATATTTTTTAAATATGCTATTCCCCTTCCTATGCACTTACACTCTCAGAATAGATTTTACGAGCTTTCTAAGTGAAGTAGACACTTATTAGAAATTTATTCGTCCCCTTAGAAACATATGATATTACATAAAACCACGCAAGAACTTTTAAAAGAAATAGTTTCACGATTTCTTGAAAAACACTTAGGACATCCAAGCAATATCATACTATATCACTGTGCCTAGAGCTTAGAAATGAATAAATGTGGGTGAAGTAATAAATGTGGGTGAAATAATGAATGTGGGTGAATTACGTATGCATGCAATGAAGGCGACAGGAACATAGGGAGTTTAATAAATTCAGGAGATTAGAAAGAGGTATAGGGGTGAACGTCTCAATAATTATTTGAATAGAGTGGGATGAAAATGATCCCGAAGGATTATTGAAAAGTAAATGCATGGTAAAACAAAAAAACACAAATAAAATAAAAAATTTCCATTATTTCATTTTGATATTTCAGTCACGGAAAAATGATATGATTTTGCAAAATACAGTTAAAAAATAAATATATAATATAAAACATAAATAAGAATTTAAAACACAGTTGGTGAATAAAAAAAGAAGGCGGCATAATTTATTAGCAATGGAAGTCTACAAGTTTCCACTAGTTTTGGACTGAAAAGTTATTTTTAAGAACAGAAGATATTAGATATGGAATAATACATAAATAAACTATTGGTTTAGACACGAAAATAATAAAATAGTATTAAGAAGAAATGCAAATTGGTAACTGGTAAAATTTTTTTTAAAAACAGAGACAGAGATAAAAAAAAAAAGAGAAATGTAGTACAATATTCAAAGGGACAAACTAACAGTTAGTCTGAAATAATTAAATTTTGCTTTTCAAGTATTAAATTCCACATATTTCAAAATTTTGATTTGAGACTCTTTGCATTTTATGATATTAATCGTCCATGGATAGATATTATTGACTTTGGAAAGGTACTTCAAATACCATGATAATATCACTGGGCAAGATGTACAGCAGTGGAGTTAGCTGTCAAGTCTTACAGATGTACTGCTTGAAGCTATTGATAATTAAAAATAATTAAAAACTTTATCGGTTACAAGATTACACATTGTTGGCCCACTACAAGAATTTTGAGGACAGACTTTAGTTTATTCTCAAATTATTTACCTTCACTAATTTAAAAAGTTACTTTTCGTTGTGCTAAAGTATTCAAAAGAGATCTATAAGATCTGTAGGCTCAACAACTTCTTTCATTCTATTTCGGATTGAATTACATTTAATATGACTAAATAATTTCGGACTTTTTTCCCCTTATTAATGATGTCTATTAATGTTATAAGATCATCATATACGGATCTACCTACGAGAAATACATATTGCCTCAGATTTTTTTTCTTCTTGGTATTTCAAAGTTGGTTTTAGGATTAAGTGCTTTCCTAATACTTTGTGTATAGCAGGAAGAGGAGAAATTGGCCTACAAAACTGATGATCTGCTTTGTCTTTATGTTTTTATATAAAAGAACACCAAACTCTTAGTTTAAAAGCATTTTTGGAACAAATTACAGACGTTTATTAAAGAGAGGAGGAGGAGGAGGAGAATACAAAGAATTTGATTATCTATCCCATAAAATCTAGTAACATTCCCTTTTGGAAGCATTTGTCATTTTTGAGTGTTTTAATGAGATTGTCTACCTCATTTAATATTATCTGGAGATTATCGTAATGAAAAGCAGTACAACTGTCGATGTGAGATTTGCCGTGTCTTATAGCAGTGGCTTTCAAATTTTTTACATCTATGCCCTTTTTACCAAAGATTAATTCTGTCGCACAAAATAACCTTCGCACCCTTTAAACAAATACGAATCTGTAGAACTCATATCAAACCATTTTCATAATGGATTGTCAAAGTGGCTTTTATATTTTATTTAGTTTATTTCACATTAGCAAAGTATAAACAGCTACAAATTTTTACTCAAAATTGTTAATAATGTACAAAAAATTATATTAATTATCCAGTAATGACAATAAAGTGTACCGCTGATTAATTAAAAAATATATAATTTATAACCTCAGAAGTAATCAAACATTTAAGTGTCACGAATTATTAATGGAATGTTTTTTTACTTATAGTTTTGGGAAATGATGTATTATCAGAAAATATTTTCTGGATTGTTACGAGGTAGTTGTTTTTAACTGTATTTGATATTAGCTAAACTAAAAAAAAAAAAAAAAAAAAAAAATGCCTTACTCCAGCATAAATACATTGTTGTGCGCATGAAATTTCAACGTTATGATATAAAAGCGGAAGTTATTTGCAAATCAGAGAGCAATTTGTTAGTATTTTAAATTTAAGATAATTAAAGATGGTATTTACCAAAATCTTGTGATGAAATGATTTTTTTTTAGTTTTCTTCTTTACTAAAGATTTAAATTTTATCTTCGTGAAATACACTTGAAATTGGAAAACTTTTTCTCCGTGAAATTATTAATAGATAATCAGATTTCATGAGCCCAATGTTGAAAGAGAAATCCTCCTTCTCCACATTGCGGCTTTACGGTCAATTGGCTATCTCTCTCGCCTTTGGTACCACAGCCTTCAGGTTCGAACCCTGGCGGTGGCATGGATGTTTGTTAGTGGTTCAGAATCCACGTCAAGCTGTAGATCCTGGTCTGATTGGCCTAAATAGCGCACAAAATGACCGTTGAGCTGCAAACCAAATCAAACCTTCTCCACATTGGGTAAGGAATGTTAATACTGTTTATTAAAAGAAAAGAAAAATGTTATAAATATTTGTCAAATAATTTTTCATTTATTTAAGATATCTATAACATAAAAACGTTATTTCTAGTTACATAAAAAATAAAATATTGAAAAATACTATATTCAAATGATAGTGATGTTATTATTTACATAAGCTATATTTTAATTTTTTTAATTCTCTGTTATTTATTGCTTAAAATTAATAGACATTTCGCAATTTTTTTTAAATTTTCAAACCATTTTCGTAATATTTTCTTAAATTCTGTTTAGACAAACTATAGTTAGATAATGATTATGTTGTCGTTTAAATTTCGTTTTTGGTTATAGGATTCATATTTCTTGCTTTCCGATATCTATTCAGTTTTGTGTAATTGGTTTTCAGGCAGAAAAGATTAAAGTTCGAAATTGAGACAAACATTTCGAAATGACTCTGTTAATGAAAAGCTCAATAAATAACAAAGTCATCAATAACTAATGCGTCTCGACAGGTGCTGACCTTGATCCATCATAAAATCATTCTAATCCTATTTATTTATTTCTCACCTACACTTGACACTATCGTTTTTCTTAATTTTGTATTTTCTGATGAATTTTAAGCATTTTTTTTATGAATCCAAATATTTTGTATACAAATGACTTTCTTTTTAATTTTTATTTTATGCACATTTTTTAAAAATATTTTTAAAAACAGGTTAAAATATTGTCATAGCTCTACCATCGATTGTATGTAAAGGTAAACATATATGTACCTTAACTATATAAAACAGTGTATACCTTAACTGTACGTAACTGTGTGCAACTTAACTGCACGTAACAGGGTATACTTTAACTATACGTAAAAATGTTTACCTTAACCGTACGCAACTATATATACCTTAACTGTACGTAACAGTGCATATCTTAACTGTACGTAACAGAGTATACCTCAACAGTACGTAACAGAGTATATCTTAACTGTACGTGTGTATACCTTAACTATATGTAACAAGATATACTTACGGTTTAAAAGCAGAAACGAGCAAATCGATTATTTGTCAGTAATACGATATATGTTAATCCGACTCGTGGCTCAGTGGCAACGTGCCCTGCTATTGAGCATTAATTAGGGCTTAGGATCCATCAACTGGCGACTGTCGTAGACACTGTTTCAAAAAACGAGGAGGCTCGATGGCTTTTGTGATGTACGTAACAGCCTCATCAGTCTAACAGTACGCATCTTGCCTCGTTAGTCGAACTGCTTGGTGGAAGTTTACCGGGGTTTCTCTCATAGGGCACGCAAATGCGGGGTAGTTCCCCCCTGCCCTGAGCCAAGTCAGACTTCTCCCAACGAGTGTTCCATCACAACAGAAACTGCCCCTTTCTTTCCATGAGAACACACGGGTTCTCGGACTTGATCTAGATGTTGATGTCGACCAAGTGAGATAAGAAAAAAAAAAGCTATATACAAAGCAATTTTTACAGAAAAAAGTTTTATTGTTATTGTATTATTTTTCATTTGTTATTACGTAATTTAAAAATTAAAACGATTTTTATTGTAATTAAAACCCATCTCTGTAATACTTTCTCTCCTAATATGCCGCTCAGTTTGAATCCGTCTGACTTGGCTGATTGCCATTTCTCCACATAATCGGCACTTGAACTATGTATTATTAGTATTCATTAATAAAAATCTCTCACTTCCAAAAATATCACTTTGCATTTTTGCATAATTTAATTTAAGTAATTTTTTTTCATGATTTTTAATTGGTTTTGGTTCTAATACTTCCTTTGGTTTGAATACTTTTTTAAAGAAAATTAACAACATATAAAATTTGTATTATTATTATTTATTATTATTAAAAGTCTTTGACTTGGAAAATATGATTTATTATTCTTTTTTCCAATTATATCTATTAACTTTTATGAAACATATTCAATTCTCGAAAAGGAACATTAAAAAAAAAACATAAAGAATTTATTGCATAAAATATCAAACAAATAAAAACTAAACGTAACCAGTAATACTCGTAATAAAATGTCAATTTCGAAATTAATGTCAAATAGAAGTTAAGCCTTTTCTTTTTTAGACAATTTCGTAATTTTAAATTATTTATCCCATTTCATAACAAATCTTACCTTTTATATTCTTATAATAATAATAATAATAATAAAAAAACGAATTCAATGTGACATTTCGTGACTTACAGAGCTAAGAAAAAGAAATTCAAAGCAAAAAGGTTTTTTATTTATTTAGTTGCTACTTTCTTTTTACTGTTGTTTCTCTTGGATCGTCTTTTGAACAAGGTCACCACTATCATCATTCTGCCTTTTTTCTGTCACTTAATGTCTACATAATCTAAAAGATGTTCCTTTAAGTTTCTACCTCTATTTAGTTATTTTTTTAGTTCAATTTCAGTTACATATTTTGATGCTTCCCGTTTTCGTCTCATTAGTACAAGGTCACATCAATAGCAACGATAACAACGTATTTGTAGACATTGGAGGCGCTAAAGTGTGTAAAGTGTGATGAATTCTAGAATGGTGTAGTTTTTTTTTATTTGGAATATAGTAAGAAAAGCATTCAATAAAATATCGTCACTAGAGTTTTTTCTCATAAAAATAACAATAATTTTCGAAATTGCTTTTATTAAAGAGGATCATATGTGGTTTCATGTATTAAAATGTCGCCAAAATGGAACTTATTACCAGTAAGAATTTAAACAATAGCATTCGATTAAAAATAAATAGAATTTTAGGTAAAGCTACAAAAATCATTTAATCTGCAATAAAGATTTGTAGTGTGCAATTTGGGCAACTGGATTGTAACTAAATAACAACCTCATAACAATCCATAAACTATTTTCTGATAATAAATCATTAAAAAAAACTTCCATTGATAATTCATGATACTTAGAGGTGTGATTATTTAGGTTAAAAATTATATATTGTAGTGTGCAGGTTGGGCAATCAGATTGTAAATGGGTGTGGTTAGATTGAGATACTTGGATACAGGTTGGAAAACTCACAGCCTTAGTGACACACGCACAAGCACCACACACATACAATTATAAACAATATGCAACACATTTAAATACATATAATTATAGATTTGTGGGAAGATTCCACTTCTAGGCCGAGAAACCAAAGGAGAATATGTAAGTCAACTAATGCACAGGGTTGTGTTAAATATATTTTATTCTCGGGATGAGAGACTATCCCGCTGAGAACTGGTAACGTTTTTTAGCGGGAGCGCAGGTTGCGCTGTACTTGCTCTCGGATGAGAATCTCGAGGTCTACTAACCATTTCAACTCCCCAGTGGGACCTTTTGCCAGTGTGTAGGAGGAAACACGGTTACAGATTTTAAATATTGTTTCTTCCTTCCTAACAATTGTTATTTTTTTTTTAAAAAAAAGCTTTCTCTTTCTGTAAACTATATTATTGGACTATTCTTCTATAAAGGAATAAACATTTTTTGTCAAGAAATAATTTTTTAATCCAAGTTGAGAGTATAAAAATTATGTGAAAACAAATTGAGAATACATTTTCAGTTATACGTAATTTAACTTATTACTAATTATTCAATTGAAGAAATTTGCTAATATTAATAATGTGTAAGCAATTTTTGTTAGAAATGCTAATAAAGTTTTAATACGTTTCCAAATAACATTAAAAAAAAATAGTTTTTAGAAAAGGAAAAAAATAATATTCAAAATTTTCATTTC
The DNA here is from genome assembly GCA_021605075.1 of Caerostris darwini. NCBI lineage: Eukaryota > Metazoa > Arthropoda > Arachnida > Araneae > Araneidae > Caerostris > Caerostris darwini. Next base: position 15,485 of record BPLQ01008622.1, read on the forward strand.
GAATTAAGATATTTATGGCATATATGTAAAATTCCTTTTGTCTTTATTCGAATTCAGATGTCAGTGTTTAAATTCTCATAAATTAAAGTTATAAAAAACATGAATTAATAAGATACATTGGAAAATAAAAGAATATAACATTATATTATATTGCAATATTTTTTTATATGTAGATAGATGGTAATTTTCACCCAAATACTTCACAAAGAACTCATTGTTTAATGGTTCGATTTAAATATAATTAGTTGAACTTGTGATTTTATCCCTAAATTAGATTTTCCCTTAATTCCCATATTTGTCATGATACATATTTTCATCATCATTCGATTAACAGCCCCAAGCTGGGCCAAGGCCGTCTGCCTACAGGCAGATTTCGAGGCAGGAGATGCTTTCTTTTTACAGGGTAGGGCCGTCAGCCCAACGCTCACCAGTCATATTAGACCGGGACCTATTGCGTAAGTGGATTCCGAACCACTACAAACATCCATAGCATCAAGCGCCAGATCGCTAGTCACTCGGCCATCAGGCCATTATACATGTTTTCATTGACATAAAATGTAACTCTTGCAAATAATTTACTGTAAAATTAAACATGAAATAATGCGATACATGCGTTAGTTATATATTACAGAAAACAAAATGTATAATATTTGCAACCCTGTTTTAATTCAAGTACTGATTAAAAAACATATAACTACAGTAAAATATCAATGTTTGATGAGGTGTATATTTAACCACTTAAGCTCATCAAATTCACACCATATTTCTCCAAAATTGGTTTAAAAAAAAACTCCAGTATTTCCTTGTTTTTACGCTGAATGAATTACTTCCTAACTTCCGTTCCGAGAGGGAAGTCCAAACAAGCATTAATTATCTCATCCAATGTTGAATCAGGAGAATTGCATTGAGTGTCATTACGGGAAATTTTTTCCTCTTAATTTTCTTCTTCTTTTTGTTGTCAACACGAAGTCTACAGTTTTTAAGGTCATCATCACATCAAGTTAAAAAAAAAAAAAATGACAACTATCACCGTCAATCTTTGTGGTTAATTGTAACATAGCAGAAGCCCTGAATTGGTGGAAGCATGATGGGTTAAGTTACCGTTGCCATTTTTACATTTAATTGTGGAAATACTACGACGCAGAATACTACAATGTGAAGGACTCGATGTCTATGAAACGAACAATCGTTTTGCGAGCAGATGGCAGAACCATCTGCTCATATAAATTCCTCGATGTACGAAAGACTAACTTCATTTGAGTGCAAATAGCAGGTAGAATATTTGTCTCAAAAATAGATTTGTAATGAGTGAGATACTGTTTGGAAAATCTTTAAAAATGAATACGGAGAAGCTAGTGAGAATGGAACTGTGTTGCGAAGGTAAACAGTTTCTTTTTTTTAAAAATTAAAATGCTATTGATGAATTGTTGTGTTATCATAATTTAATTTTAAATAGAAACCATGTAAAAATTTATTAAGCAAATAACTTTCTTAGAGAATGGGATGCAATAGGTTAGTTTAATCTTTCTAAATAGGCTGCAGAAGACTAAATTTAATTTTGTCTAATTCTCTTTTAATTTACTTTTATTTCTCTTTTAATTTATTTTTCTTTAATTCCCTTTTAATTTACTTTTATTTTTTAAATTTATTTTTCTTTAATTCCCTTTTAATTTACTTTTATTTTTTTAATTTATTTTTCTTTAATTCCCTTTTAATTTACTTTTATTTTTTTAATTTATTTTTCTTTAATTCCCTTTTAATTTACTTTTATTTTTTTAAATTTATTTTTCTTTAATTCCCTTTTAATTTACTTTTATTTTTTTAAATTTATTTTTTCTTTAATTCCTTTTAATTTACTTTTATTTTTTTTAAATTTATTTTTCTTTAATTCCCTTTTAATTTACTTTTATTTTTTTAAATTTATTTTTCTTTAATTCCCTTTTAATTTACTTTTATTTTTTTAAATTTATTTTTCTTTAATTCCCTTTAATTTACTTTTTTTTTTTAAATTTATTTTTTCTTTAATTCCCTTTTAATTTACTTTTATTTTTTTAAATTTATTTTTCTTTAATTCCCTTTTAATTTACTTTTATTTTTTAAATTTATTTTTCTTTAATTCCCTTTTAATTTACTTTTATTTTTTTAATTTATTTTTCTTTAATTCCCTTTTAATTTACTTTTATTTCTCTTTTAATTTATTTTTCTTAAATTCCCTTTTAATTTACTTTTATTTTTTTAATTTATTTTTCTCTAATTCTTTATTCTCTCTAATATGCTGCAGAAGATTAAATTTATTTATCTCTAATTCTTTTTTAATTTACTTTTTTTACTCTTTTAATTTCTTTCTTTTTAATTCTTTATTCTGTCTAATTATGCTGCAGAAGACTAATTTTATTTTTCTCTAATTCTCTTTTAATTTCCTTTTTTACTCTTTTAATTTCTTTCTTTTTAATTCTTTATTCTTTCTGAATATGCTGCAGAAGACTAAATTTATTTTTCTCTAATTCTCTTTTAATTTACTTTTTTTTACTCTTTTATTTTTCTCTAATTCTTTAATCTTTCTAAATATGCTGCAGAAGGATAAATTTATTTTTCTATCTTAAAGCGGTAAATTCATTTTAAATAAATATAAAATATTATCTTTATTGTTAATGTAAGATCAAACGTTGAAATGCCACTTTTAAAGTACTTTTGATAAAAAACATAGTGAATTAAAAATTAAAATTTAAGTATGATTTAAAAGTTTTTCATAAAATGTTATTTTTAATGTTTTTTTTGGGGGGCGGAAAATTTTGGTTTAATAAAATATTAATAATATTTATTAAAAAGCATTTATTCAACAAAAAAATAAGAATGTTTTTTAAAAAAAAATATTAATAATATTTATTAAAAAGCATTTATTCAACAAACAATAAGAATGTTTTTGTTCAATAAAATATTAATATTATTTATTAAAAAGCATTTATTCAACAAACAATAAGTAATGTAAGATTAATTTTCAATGTGTTAAAATTAATTAAAAATTAAAAAATTAATTAAAAATTAAAATTTAAGTATGATTTGAAAACTTTTCATAAAATGTTATTTTTAATGTTCTTTTCTGAGCGGAAAATTTTGGTTTAATAAAATATTAATAATATTTACTAAAAAGCATTTATTCAACAAGCAATAAGAATGTTTTTGTTCAATAAAATATTAATATTATTTATTAAAAAGCATTTATTCAACAAGCAATAAGAATGTTTTTGTTCAATAAAATATTAATAATATTTACTAAAAAGCATTTATTCAACAAGCAATAAGAATGTTTTTGTTCAATAAAATATTAATAATATTTACTAAAAAGCATTTATTCAACAAGCAATAAGAATGTTTTTGTTCAATAAAATATTAATATTATTTATTAAAAAGCATTTATTCAACAAACAATAAGTAATTTAAGATTAATTTTCAATGTGTGTTTAATTCTTAACTCTAATATTTTTTAATTTTTATCTAAGAAATATAAAGTAAAAAAAAAAAAAAATTTTTATTCTGCTAATATGTCTGTTCAATGATTTTGGCTCCAAGTAGATGCGAAAAAGGATTTCTCTCTTTGTCTGTTTATTTTATTCTGTGAAAAAGTTGATAACAAAGCTGTCAATTTGATCATCTTAATATAATGCACCCTGCTGAGATTAATATTGCGTAATGTCTGTTATTTTCCTTTTCAAATATTTTCCCTATAAATCGACGATTTTTCTAAATTTAAGCTTACAATTCAAATAAACATCAAAATGTGAAAGTGATGTTGACACTTTTGACAGTACATGCGCATTCGTTTGCTTGTTAATGCTTTATAACTATTTTGCAGGATTACATCATGTTATTAAAGAAAAAAAACCGATTAATTATTTTTATTTAAATATTGCAAACATTTTGAAGCTGTATCTCTAAACTACTGAAAAATTGTCTTTTTTTTTAACATCAACCTTGATTTATGCCAACAACAATTGTAATATAACTGCATTTAAAGTTGTGCGATCAATTAATTGACTTTTCGTTTTTGATATCACAAAGCACGAGATTTAATTCTGCTGCTAACAAAGAAATATTTTAACTCATATTTGGTTTATTTTTTAAAATAATAATTTTTCGATATTTTTTTCTTTGGTAATCTTAAAACGTGTAGATTTACTTTTCTTGTATTCCAATATTGTTCTGAAATTGTTTTTTTTTCAATGAATCCAGAGAAAGCAGTGAAAATGGAAATATGTTGCAAAGGTAAATAAATTAATTTTAATTAACATTATAAATTAATTGTTGCGTTGCTGTAATTTAATTTTAAATAGACACCTTGCAAAAAGTTATTAAATTAAAAATTATTTTGTAAAAAATTAATCATGATGCAATAAACTATTTGAGTCTTTTTAAATATGTCGTAAGGGAAAAAATGTAATTAAAGCACGTTATGTAAGATGGGAAAAAAGGAAAAGCAAGTAAAGTTGGAACTGTTTTGTGAAATTGAAGTGCCAATTATATTGATTATTAAATTATTTAATGAACATTGTAGATGAATTGTTAGATTGATGTGATTTAATTTTAAATAGACGCCATGCAATAAATTATTAAACTGAAAAGTATTTTTTAGAAATTAAATGATAATGTAATAAATTAATTTTAGACTTTTTAAATATGTCGCGAGGGGAAAAAGTATTTAAAGCGTTAAGTAAGATGGGATAAAAAGAAAAGCAATTAAAATTGGAAATGTATTGTAAAATTTAAATGTCAATTATATTGATTGTTAATTTTTTTTTTTTTTTTTTTTTTTTTTGCGTAACGTTGTAGATGAATTGTTATATTGCCGTTATTTAATTTTAAATAGACCTCATGCAAAAAGTATTGAACTAAAGCTATTTTTATAGAAAGTAAATCTTGATGCATGCAATAGATTAATTTAGCCTTTTTTTAAATATGACGCAAGGGGAAAAAAAGTAATTAAAGCAAGTTATGTAAGATGAGATAAAAGGAAAAAAAGGAGAAACAAGTAAAATTGGAGCTGTATTGTAAACTTGAAATGCCAATTATATTGATTGTTAATTTTTTTAATTAGCTTTATAGATAAAATCTTGTATTGCTGTGATTTAAGTTTAAATAGACGCCATGCAAAAACTTATTAAACTAAAAAACTATTTTATAAAAAAGTAAATTATGACGTAATTGATTAATTAAGGCTTTTTAAATATATCGCAAGGAAAAAAAAGCAATTATACCAAGTTAAGTAAGATAGGATAAAAAAAAAAAAGCAAGTAAAATTCGAGATGTGTTGTAAAATTGAAATGCCAATTATATTGATCACTAAAATTTTTTTAATTAACATTATAGATGTATTTTTGTATGGCTGCTATTTAATTTTAAATAGACGTCATACAAAAATTTATTATAAAAATTATTTTATAGAAAGTAAATGATGATGCAATAGATTAATTTAGTCTTTTAAAATTCGAAAATAGGAAAAGAAAAAGCAAAAGAAAAAAATTTATATAAAAAAATAAAAATTAAAATATGTCGCAAGAAAAAAAGTAATTAAATGAAGTTAAATAAGATGGATTAAAAGAAAAAAAAGGAAAAGCAAGTAAAATTGGAACGATATTGTACAAGTGAAATTATATTGTACCAGCCAATTATATTGTTTATTAAGTTTTTTTTAATTAACATTATAGATGAATTGCTGTGATTTAATTTTAAAAAGACATAACATGCAAGAAATTAATAACTATTGTATAGAAAATAAATTATTATGCAATATTTAATTTAGTCTTTTAAATTTGTTGCAAAGGAAAAAAAAATAAGTAAGGCACATTATGTAAGATTGGTTAAAAATGAAAAAAGTAAATGCAAGTAAAATTGTAAATGTATTGTAAAACTGAAATGCCAATTATATTCGATTTTCATTGATTGAAATACATTTATATTCATTTTGTGTCTAATGATACCAGATTATTAAGTATATAACTAAATATCATCACTTATGAAATTATTAATTTTCTATGATGAAGGGGTTTGTATATTATATGATGAAGGGTTTTGTACTTTACTTGCTTTATCATAAATGTTTTATTTTCTTTAATAATAAAACATGTATGGTAAAAAGCAAAAGTAAAAATTAAAAATATTGGGATTGAACTAAAAAAAATATATTTATTTTTAGTGATTGAAAAACCAATATTGATTTTTTATTGTCATTTCTAATGATTAAGTATGTAACTTTTATGTTTTGGAAAAATTATTTTATAAATTTAGTATAGGTATAGTTAACGAATGCCTAGCATTCATTAAAAGATATTCATTCAATTAATATGAAAATGCTAAATTTTTGTTTAATTTGTCTGGATTAAGAGATAATTTCTTACTACTCAATTGCACGTGATGGACTAATGATATGTAATTTCTTTTTTATTCACATAAATTGGAACTATTATCCCCTCAAAATGCCATTTTAAATAAATGACAGTACTTATCTTGATATCTATCAGAAAATTTCATAAGCAAAAGTTGAATCAATTGGATTTACATTGGTTTTATTTTGAAGATTCAAAAATAACTTTTAATATAATTTAAAAAGGAGAAAAATAAGAAGGCAAACAAGAATTAAATGTCTTTCAAAGTCACGTTTCCTACTTAAAAAATCACAGTAAAGATTTTTCTTTATAACGGCCAACTGGTCAACAAGGACATTTTTTTGTAAATTTTATTTCATTGTGAGAGTAAATTAGTGTCAATACTGTCATAAACTAGACTAGCCTGTATTTTGTAACTGGCGGGGGGCTCTTTTTAGTATTTTGTTCCCCATAGCCTTCAGGCTATTCTTCTAAAGTACTTCAATGTCATTGAGAACAACCTTTATTTTTTCTGCTTTTATGTTTGGTAAACCCATTATGTAAATCCTGTATTATGAAAGCATTATTAACACGTTTTTACCTTTTGTATTGTTCCAATTTATTTAAATTTCTACAGGGAAATGTAGTATTGCAGTAATTTTTTTATTCTATAAACACGTTATTTAAATTTGGTTATGAATACAATATTTATGTATCCTTGTTATAGTCTGCAATATATCCATCGATTTGTTATAATCGTTATAATAATTTAAACATTTTACTATCGATATAATAATTTAAACATTTTACCATCGACATAATAATTTAAACATTATTTAAATTTTGTTATGAATACAATATTTATGAATCCTTGTTATGTAGTCTGCAATATATCCATCGATTTGTTATAATCGTTATAATAATTTAAACATTTTACTATCAATATAATAATTTAAACATTTTACCATCGACATAATAATTTAAACATTATTTAAATTTTGTTATGAATACAATATTTATGAATCCTTGTTATGTAGTCTGCAATATATCCATCGATTTGTTATAATCGTTATAATAATTTAAACATTTACTATCAATATAATAATTTAAACATTTACCATCGACATAATAATTTAAACATTATTTAAATTTTGCTATGAATACAATATTTATGAATCCTTGTTATGTAGTCTGCAATATATCCATCGATTTGTTATAATCGTTATAATAATTTAAATATTATTTTAATTTGGTTATTAATTCAATAATTACGTATCCTTGTTATCGGCTGTAATATATCCATCGATTTGTTATAATCGATATAGTAATAATTTAAAAAAAAAGTTTTTTATATGTTATTTATTTTTATGTTATTTTTACATCACGAAGTTTCCAATCCGATACATTTATGCTTATTGGGAGAAAATAAAATTAAGGTTATTTTGGATATATGGATTAAATATTAATCACAAATGTCGCTAAGATTCAAAATAGTTGACAGAATTTAGAATCTATTTGCTTGATTGACAAACTTATTGACGAATTCTATTGATAAATTTTAGAATATATTTATTCTTTTGACAAAATTTAGAATATATTTATTCTATTGACAAATTTTAGAATCTATTTGCTTACATTTATGAGTCGGGAACAGTCTGGTTATTGGATCGAGTTGGATTTCGGAATGGAGAATACCCGATGAGTGAAGCCGAATTGAATGTTCCCGTATTTATGCCATTGATGGACACGATAAATGCTGTCCGAAAATCTTTTTTTTTTTTGGGGGGAGGTTAAAAAAATGAGAGAGGAAGCGAACATCCCACACCTTTACCCGATCTATAGGCGTTTATTCTATATTATGGTGGCAGAAAGGGGATGCAATGTACCAAACATAACTATCTCTTGGTCCAAACAAGTTAAATATCCAGCATCCCCTTTGATAAAAATCTCACTTACTCTCAGCATATTAAAAACATTCATAAAATAAATTTAATAAAACTATCGGTATCTTTTATTCTCTAATTTGTAGAAATTCTAGTCTGTTGCTACATAACAAACTGCTTATTTACATTATTACATGCAGCGTCCCATGATTGCTTATGCAAGTTCAATTTAAGGCTCTGCAGCAAAAAATAACTTGGAAAAGCATCGAAAGATTTGAAAACAAAATCTTTCGGATCATCAACTGTTACCTTCGGATCACCTTAGAGCTTGAGGAATCAGGATATTAGACAATCGCTTAACTTCACAAACATTCGCCCGCCAACTTATACCTAAACTTTCTAAAAATTCCTGCAATAATTAGTCTTCCTCTTATTCGCAAATCGCTTTTAAAATCTCTTCGTAGGTATGACATTTCTTTGTTTAAAAATAGAAAAAGACCGCTTATAACATATAATACGTTGTTCTCTCCGCATTTCTTCCCTTTGAAATACCATTACTGCAAGCTCCTCCTGATGGTGGGCCTCCTTCTATTTTTATAGGTTTTTTTTTTCCATTACTTACAAATATTTTTATTTTTAAATCCTCAATTTCTTTTTTTATTTTTTAATCTACTCTTATTTTATTTCTATTAGCTTTCTCTTCTATCTTGATTATATATATATATATATATATGGCATAGTATTTCAATGGACATTGACCTAAAGCAATGCTTTTCCAACTTCAAGATAAAAGTGTGTGGCCGCTGCGCAATCAAAGTACTTTGTCTAAGACACACAGAACCCTATGTAGTAGTGGGCCTGAATGGCCGAGTGTCTGGCACTCGGTGCTACAGGCTTCGGGTTTGAGTCCCGGCGGGTCCATGGATGCTTGTAGTGGTTCGAAATCCACTTTAAACCGTAGGTTCCTGTCTCATGTGACTGTAGAGCTTAGTCAGCCAAGCAGATAAAGCCAAGTCAGACTTCTACCTACGGGTGCTCCATCACAACAGCAGCTGCCCCATTTCCTTCTATCCATGAGTCCATACCGGTTCTTGGGCTTGGTCTAGATGTCTACCAAGAGGGATACAAGAAAGTCAAATATGTAGCAATTCCTCTGTACTGCAACCTGAATATGCTAACACATACATTTATTTCTTAATCTGCTTTTTCAATCACAAATAACCTCTGATTGTCCAAAGGAAATTTGAAAACAGCTATTATTTCATTCACTATATGAAAGTATTCCTAGATTTAGTACATATTCTGAATTATAACTAACAAAAGATTTTATATATTTTTTTAAAATAATGTTTTTTATTTATTTGTTCATATAAAACAGTGATGCACAGAACGCGGCCAGTTGAATATTTTGGTTGTATTCATCATTCTATGTCCATTTTACTTATGTCAGATAAATTATCTTGGAGGAATGTCAGCTTTACAAAAAGTTACTTACAAATATCCAATGTTAAAAAATCACGTTTGATTTTTATAACAAGGGGAAAGCAGCAAAAAGGTTACCGATATGTCAACTCAAAAGTTGTTTTTTCGGTTTGGCATAATAGATGAATTGGAATAATTTCTTTCGCTTGCATACCTTGAAATGCTATAGACTGTTGGACTTGATGAGTAATCGGGATCAATTAATTGAAACGTAATCATTGGAATCATTGGAAAGTAATCTATCACATAACTAACTATTTTTCTTTTTTTTTCAATTTTTTAATTAACTCACACAAAAATATTCTTACGTAATCATTAAAAACCCATTAAACCCATTGAAAATATTGATTTAACTATCAAACACATAATTTTCTTTTTCTTTTCATGGGAAAAAGAGTAAAGATACCATTATTTTTCTTGGCAATGAATTATACTAACGTAACTATTCATTGATTAAGTGAAATAAATTTCCTCATACTATGTATATTGAGGATTATATAGAATTCTATCAAGTTAGTATATGTTTTATCATTTATTTACTTTTTGCACTTTGAATACTTTGTAGTTTCCAGAAGGCACCACAGAAAAAAGGGATCAAATTAAAATTGCTTAAATATGTTGTTGATATTTATTTCATATGGAAAGGAAAATGCGACATTAAGTGGTTATAAATGATGTATCATTTGAAAATATTTATTGTATTTAAAAATATATAAATCCTTGAAATGAATCACATTTAGGGAGTATAATGAATCTGAGTTAGTAATTACTGTCAGTTTTACTAGTCACAAGGTTTTGCCTAATTTATATAATACTGAATTTCACAGTAAATATACTGTCTGAATCACTTTTCATTCCTTTAGAATATTATTAATAACTAATTTAATGAATTCATTTTCGAAGTGAGAGGAAATAATAAGATTGCCATTCTTTGTTATAGCAGTTGAATTTCATTTAAATGTCTTATTAAAATGTCTATTTCAATAATGAATTTTCAAAGCAAATCTTTAGTTTTGGATTCTATTGTTGTTGTTGTCGTATCCCTCATGGAAGGAGAGAGGAGGGATACAGCTTCTCTTTTCCATGGAGCATCCGTAAGTAGAAGTCTGACTTGGCTCCGTATCGCTGAAGAAAGAAGTCAGTGCCTTCCGGGAGGACATTTAGGGGGAACTACCCCGCATTTGCATATCGTATGGGGAAAAACCTAGAAAACTCTCACCATAGTTTTGTACCTCTTTGTTGTAGTCCGACTAGGCAAGATACTGAACATCGCAAACGCCATCGTGTCTCCTGGTTTTTTGAAAACAGTGTCTACAACAAAGCCGCCAATGGATTGAACCTCCGCCGTAGTGTTCACTCACGTTGCCATTGAGCCCCGAGTCAGGCTAGGATTCTATTATTATTATTTCATAACGTAAACTTTTTTTATTAAGAATTCCTTTTTATATATGAATGAAGTAAAATTTTGTAAATCAATTATATTTCTCACCTTTTTGTGTTAATTAAAAAAAATAATAGGCTTTTTTTGTAAAATTTCAGCTAAAATATCAAAATAAAATTTGAAAATTAGCTCTAAGTATTGAAAGAAAAAGAAATTATTTATGAATAAAAAAATTGGGATTTTTAACGTGAAAGTCAAAACATTTACCAAAATAAAGTATAATGATTGTTATTTTTTTTTTTTTTTTCATTTCTTATGGAGATTATCATTTTAACCCTGTGAGTGTGTTTTAGAGCGGAGAATACTTTTATCTGTTTATTTATTTAGTTCAAGTATTGTTAGATAGCTTTTAGTTATCTGCATTTTATCACGCCTTCTATTGTATTCTTTACCCATTTTAACCCTTAAAAAAGTTTCCTTTAACTTCTTCGTCTTTATCTGATAAAAAAAATTCCAAAAATATTTATCAATAAGAAATTCACTGAACATCAGTTTATTATTGTTTAATAGTAACTGATAAAAAAATAATAAAATAGCAATAATTAATAAAAAATAGCAATAATTAATTTTGAGTTACGTTATTGAGTAAACAACAAAACTACTTTATAATATTAATATTATATAAGTTTGGAATCCTCCATGCCTATACTATAAAAACTTCAAAAACAACAGCAAATATAATTTATGTGGACTTCATATGCTTTTCAAACAAGTCCGATTTTTAGAGTTATTTTTCAAGTAAAAAAATATTGCTTTGATAATAAACTTAAAATAGGAAAGTATATTTATCATTATTTTAAACAATATCTTTAATGTTTTAAATAAACTACCATAACATAAAATCTGAAATTCAAAATTAATATTAAAATATAGGCTCCACTAAATTTGCAACTAAACTTTTCTGTCTTTAATTTTCAGCAAAAAATAGAACGATTCTTTTATTGTAAGAAATTTTGTTAATTAGATCATTCATTAATTCATTAATTAAATGACAATCAATTTTCATAAATGAAAGCACGAGGTTTTAAAATTCGAACTTCGAACCGAATTGTACTTTTCCAAGTTATTCAGTTTTATTCAGTTCTCGATAACAGCATATATTTGAATTTCTTACTATTCCAATCTACTAAATTGTTTGGATTTCTGTAAGATTTAAATACTATTGAATGTATTGTAACTGTTATCAATCTATTTTATATTATTGTCTGAGTGTTGTAAAAAAGTTTAATCTTCAAGGAAAACCAGTAGATATGTGAGAATAAATGAAATAATAAAGTGATGGTTGCAGTTTAAGGTAATATTAAAAATTTATATATCAAACGCACTTTTAGAAAGGCAGCTACATATTTTTGAATAGTATAATTTCGTAACATTTTAAAATAAATAGATAATAAAGTTATGAAATTTAGGGGATTATTCTTTTCCAGTCCTTGAAAATCAATCAGATATCTTTACAAATATTTTAATAATAGAAATATAATGCATAAAAAATGAATAGTTTGAACTTTCACATCGTATGCTATGTGTTAGGCTGTTTCACATAAAATGAACTTTTCAATATTAGCTGACATTTTATAATATACATATTTATCAGTATACGTTATGGAATCCACTTTAAACCGTAGGTCAAGGTCTAAAATGACTATAGAACGTTGGGCTGACAACCTACTCAGTAAAAGAAAAACATCTTTTGTCTCGAAATCTGCCAGTAGTAGACGGCCTTGGCACACCATGGGGCTGCTGCTCCAATGAAGAAAAAGTATACATTATATATGCCTAATAGTATATTTTATTCGCATATATAAGTCGAAATTTTCAAAAAATATTAAATAAAAAAAACAAGAATCACTACATAAGCATAATTTTTATTAAGCAATACAAAACATTAAGGATGCGATTGGGAATGATACAATTAATGATTTCACAAAGAGATCATGGTTTAAATCAGATATGAGCTTAGAAAAGAAACTCCGTGGAAGTTAAAATTAGAAAAGAAACCCCGTTTGAAAACGTCCTTTGTAACGATATTTTGAAGGAAAAAGTTGAATCTAATCCTACAATAATTATTACAGAACTTGCTGTTGATCTTGGAGTAAGCATAGCGACAGATTCGAGACATCTTGCAATACTTGGAAAGGTGAAAACCTTGAGAAATGGGTTCCATATGAATTGACTGATAGGCAGAAAGTGCAATGCTTGCATATTTGCACATTGCTGAATATTCGGCAAAAAAATTGTTTCTTTTTTGTAGGTATCATTTGTGATGAAAAGCGGACATTGTATGGTGACCATAAACTCAGCAAAGTAGCTGAATGCAGATAAAAAGCCTAGACACTTACCCAAAACAAGCTTACATCCAAAGATGGAAATGATGATGGGTTGGTGAAATAAAAGGGGAGTTATTACAACCTCCTAGGAATAGGTCAAACAATTTTTATACAGCCTTACTGTCAACCAATTGTTATTGTGAATCAGATATAATTGTCATCAGAACCATCGTTAGGAAATCGAAAAGAACACGTTTCACATGTCTTTATCTAAAAATGAACGAGTTGAAATTTGAGGTTCTGCCTTATCCACCATATTCATCACATTTGTATCCTACTCACTACAACTTCTTTAAACATTTGGAATCATAATTTTTAATCAATAAATGCTTTGTCGATCACTGATCAATGCTTTTACTGAATTTACTGACTAAATCAAGGGTGTTCTTTGAAACTGACTGAAAAATTATTTGAAATCGATGACAGAAGTGCATTCATACAGAAGGAGCATATTTTGATTAAATATGCTCAAGCAATTTGCATTTGCAACCTTTAAAAAAGTAATTTCATATGGAAAATCCCAATATTATTGTACTTCGTAAAAGAAAAAAAAAATTAAAATTGAAGGGTTTTATAAAAATGACTTTATTATCTTTTACCAATAGAAATATCTTATTTTTATATCCACGTGAACTTCTTTCTAATTAATTATTTTATTGATGTTGCTAATGTATTATTATTAATAGTATTTCGTTAAATCGAATGATGACATATAAATTTCGTTACTGATTCATTGATTTTCTTGACAGCCATGCCTATACAGGTGATCATCAAAGGCATGACCATGGGGACGGTGATGTACAAAGTGAAGTCACCTGATAAGTGGTACAGAAGGAAATACAAAATAGACGTCCAGAATATGCGGCTGCATTACGCTCCCTCCAGCAAACCCTTTTGGGGAGGAAAGTTTATAACAGGTCAGTTACAATCACAGTGAAAAATTTAATTCAATCATTGGTAGTCTTTAAACTGAAATAATAAGTTATCTCCATTTCTCAAAGAGAGTAATTCTTCTTGAAATTTTCCTGAATAATTCTTTAATTTTCTTTTTGAACTACTCAATGTAATAGTGTAATATAATGGAATGAACTATGTAATAGCGTGATATATGTAATATAAAGTAACAAGTGAATGTAATAATGTATGTCAATTAAGGTAAGATTCATAAGGTGTAAGTAAGTTCTGCTTTGATATTACTACAAAGGTAAGATGAATCTTATTAATTTCAACAGTTACGTTAGATAACGAAGGTGCATATTGAAATTCAATGTCTTACTTTAGGAAATGTAAAACGTTCAATAAACAAACTATTAATTGGCTTTCACAAATTTCAATCAAATTTTCAGCTTATTAATTATCAAATTTGCAACCTATTGCAATTTTAAAATGTCCTTCAATTCTTTATAATTTACCATAAATATAATTTATTGAATTGATATGAACTTACGAGCCCGAGTTGCTTGGCTTTAATCTCAGTGGTTTTTGAGAGGAGGGTGCTTGGTTCTAGTGAATCCAACCTATTGGAGATTGGCGTGATAAATCTCTAGGCTGAAAGTTATTCGTTTGGATTGAAGGTGGATAAGAGTATGATTGTATAGATGCCATCCCTGTAGATGTTAATACCAAGTTGTGGTGTTATAATGTAGATACTCGATGGCCGAGGGACTAGTGCTTCGGTGTTCTGTGCCACAGGCTTTCGGTTCGAGTGCCAGCTGTGCCACGGTGTTTGTAATGATTCGGACTCCACTTTAAACGGTAGGCACCGGTGTAATGTTATTGTAGAGCGTTAGGCGTAGGCTGACAGCCCTACCCAATAAGAAAAGACTTCCCCTGTCTCGAAATCTGCCAGCAGGCAGACGACCTTGGGTCATCATGGGCTATTGCACCAATAAAGAAGAAGAATGTAGATGCATCTATTATGTATTTGCTGTTGACCTCAGAATGCATTCTAGTGCTGTTCGACCTCAGAATGGCTTTTTTATTAAAGGTACTTAATATACAATGAAAAAAGCAAAGCCCAATTGAACGCTCGCGTTGAAGAACAGGTATCAACTAATAGTCATTGCCAAATTGTACAGGTACTAGGAATTTATGAGGACCCAGCAAAGTGGTATCTTATTGTTAATATATGCACACGTCTTTTCTGTAATTGTGGGGCAAAAGCGGCCTGGTGGACAATTGGCTAGCGCTCTAGCCTTTGGTACCACAAGCTTCAGGTTCGAATTGTGCTGGTGCCATGAATGCTTGTTGTTGGTTTGGAATCCACATTAAACTGTAGGTCTCGGTTCAATTACCTAAAATGTACAAAAGATGACCGCAGAGTGACAAATCAAACCAAACTGTGGAGAAAAAAATTTATGAACTTTTAAATTATACTAAAAAGAAAGAAAAAAGAAAAAGAAAAAAAACCCTTGGTAATTAATTTAAAAATACACCGTTATTAATGCTTTGTTGTAAAAAAAAATTATATACTTGCTACTTAATTAAAAGTAACTTCTTCATTGGCGCAATAGTTCCATAGTGGGCTAATGCCGTCTGCCTAGTGGCAGATTTCTAGACAGGAGATGTTTCACTTGATTAAAACAAAATTCCCTTCATATTTTTAAACATTATTTACAAACATTCGCTTCATATTTTAAACACACACATTAGAGAAAAATATTCTTTTGGTTGTATATAGATGCATTTCTCAATTTTTTAATGCTTCGAAATTAATATTATTCATATTTTAGCAAACAAAAGTGCAATATTTGCTTTTCAAAAACATTCGTAGAAAATCATAAAATTATAATAGCTTTCAAAAATATTTATCTAAAATAAATTAAAAGATTACTGTCAAATTATATTATTTCCTTTGAATAAACCTGTTTAATATTAAAATACATGAGTTAGTTTTCCCATTCTCTATGCTTTGAATCATATTCAACAAAAATAAGCCCTTTCCTACTTTATTATCTTTTTTCTTAAAAAAAACACATTACGAATATGGTTATGGACAATTACATACGTGGCCTTCGAATGGATTATCGTAACAGGCGCATATATTTATTCTGATAATTGATTTAGAAAGCATTGCTGCACTTAAGCCAGTTAAATTAATTCTATTATTATTGAAAGTTAAAAGTCATTAAAACAAGGAAGTTTTTAACTTTTATTAACCAATTACACGTGTTTTAGAACTATTGAGCGTTACTAATGAAATGAAAGTTTTGATAATTCCTGTTGAAATAAATTCACCAATTGCGAACGTATAATTTTTTCAGGGATAAATCTTTTAAAGCGTAGCGAAAGATTTTTTAGCCTTTTATTTCATTACGTTTTATTCATTTTATAGTCTCAGCAATGCAACGAAAAAAATTATTAAAAAATTAATTAATTAATTAAAAATTATAAAAAAATTAATTAATTAAAAATTATAAATTATAAATTTGCAAATTTACACACACACACACACACATATATATATATATATATTGAATTATAGGCAAATCTTCGTTTTATTTTTATTATATTCTAAAATGTTTTTTCTCTGACTAATCTAGGTTAAATATTTTTACTGTTTGTAACTTGTTCATTAATAAATAACACTACAATTCCATTTTAAATACTAGCAATTTCTAAATAAAAAATAGATTATATTTTATGACTCGCTGGAATCTTCTTTACATTTTAAGAAAACGCTTTTTTGTAATGTATGAAAATAAAATAAAACATATGAGTTATTATTATTTTTTTTCTTCTCATCTTGCAATTAATGATAAATTACGATATTAAAATTTCACATATTTAGCTATATTGGTAGTAATTTTCGTTATAACGAGGAGGATTTTTGAATTCTATTTTGGATAATGTAGACATTATAATATTCAAAGTACAAAATTATGTTATTATGTAAAATAAAATATTATTAGTTATGAACAAGTATGGAGCTCAAGAATTTAGCAATAACTGAATTCCAAAATTCTGATTTTAATTGCTTTCCATTTGAATAATTTTATAAAAGAAATCATATATTAGTGTATGCAGTTAATCTGTTATACAATTAATACACTACAATTACAATTAATCCGTCCACTACTTAATGCTTAATATATTTAATAAATTACAATTATAATTAGCCCGCTCACTACAAATAATTCGTAATAATAATATTTTATGCTAATAAACCAAAAGAGGGAAGATTTCGAAACCATAAGTAATTAGTCAAATGATTCTTTTAAAGTAACAAAATCAGTTCATTGTTCAAAGATATAAATAAAAATGCGATAATGTTTGGGAATGCAAATAAATTGATGAGTAATATTTAGTGGGAAATCTATGCAGATTGTAAAACTACATATCTCTCAAATTCAGTGAATAGAAAAAAAAAGTTTCACTACAATTAATCCGTGATATATAATTAATCCGTAATGCAACTAATACACTACAATTACAATTAATCCGTAATTGAATTAATACACTACGATTACAATCAATAGAAGAACATACTACAATAAATCAATCGTACATCAATCGTACATCAATCGTTTACTACAATTAATCCATAATACAATTAATACACTACAATTAGAATTGGGCCTGAATGGTCGAGTCGCTAGCGCTCCGGCGAGTTCGAGTCCGGGTTGACATTGATGAGTAATATTTAGTGGGAAATCTATGCAGATAGTAGAGCTACGTATTTCTCACATTCAGTGAATAGAAAATCTGGTTTCATTCACTGCAACTAATCCGTTTATTTCACACATGATTAGATTTCTTTTCTTTTTTTTTAAATAACCACAAAGAGTATTTTCCGCTACGATCTATCATGCAAATTGAATGGAAATTTCTTATTCACACCGCAATTACCCAGCCATGACCCTAATAAAAGTTTCCCAAATGTTTCGTACTGCGGATGGTTTTAATTTGCTTGCCAAAATATCGGATGTTATTGTTTTCTTTCTCATAGTTTTTTCCTTTTTAGGTACCTTTGAAATAACCACATGGTCCTGTTTTTCCCCGACATATTGCATCTGTATCACGAATTTCAATTCATACGACCTACTTTTCGTTATCGTAATGAATTCGTTCTATAGAACTGTCGAAATTCGTGATAAATATAGGTTAATGAACTTCTGGTGATGCAATATTTTTTGGGGGGGAAAGTCCTATCACGTTTTGCGGTTTGCGAAATAAAAAATTAATACTAGATTTGTGAAAAATTTGAATGACAGCTTAAGGTTATTGAACTCTTATTAATTAAAGTTCAAACAGCAAAATTACTAAAAAAAATTGAAGAAATTTTTAAATTTTCGTGACTTATTTTAATCACAAGTGTAACATATTCTAGCAACCATAAGTCATTTTAATTTTTAAAAAATAAAATTAATCCTGATAAATATTAAAGAGAATATATCAGTCGTTCTGTATTACATTACATTTACAAAATTAAAAAATACTAGTTTATTATTGAATTCATACTACAATAGTTTCTTTGTTTTTATTAAATGGCCCATGTCCTGTCGGATAATATGTCATTTTACTATATTAAATTACACTGTTTAAGACGCATATATTCTTTTTTAAGATTTAACGTCTTATTTAACATCTGGTTAGTAAATTGTTTTTTTATTATTTTTATGTCGAAATTTTATATTTTTTTCTTAGTTGGCAATTAAATATTTGTTTTTGTTGTTGAGTGTGGCGTATACCTCCAAATTTCTCCTTGTTTGTATGTTCAGTTACGTAATTTTATGTGTGGTTTAGTATCTTTTCGTAGTGTGGTCCTTTAAATTTTTATTTCTTCTTGCTTTAATTGAAATAAATTCTAATTTTGCTTTTTTTGTGTTTAGCTTGCAAGTGCACTCCGACTTATCTTAATGCAGGAAAAAATATTGGTGAGTCAAAAAATCATTTATAAGAAAAAAATAAGATGTGATTTTTTGGAAGATTTATAAGAAACTTATATAAATTTATAATAATCATGCTTTCTAATTGAAACTCATATTTTGATATTAAATTTTGTTATTGATAAAAAATATACCACAGGCTATTCGATATCTTACATATTTGTCATAAAAATAAATGGTTGCATAAGCAAAATTAGTACGTACTAGGATCAGTGGCGTAACTATACCGTACGTTAGTTACCGTAGGAGGTCGTTAAGCGCGCATGCCAGTTTCATATGAGCATGCGCGCTAGGGAGAAAAAGCTAACGGACGTCCTACGGTAACTAACGTACGGTATGCAAAAACTCTCTAATATACCATCTAAGGCCCGCAACGAAGTTTTCGAATGCAGGCCCCTCAATGCAAAGTGCCATCATTGTACTTTCTTTTTAATAAAGTACTACTTTAAGTATTTTTTTTTGGTTGATACTATGAAATTTTAATTTAAAAGGAGTACTGAGTTAAAATTGCCGATATTTTTTTAATAAAAATGTAATTAAAATTTTTTTTTCGGGTTTACTAATTAGCAAAACAGTCTATGACAGCAACAAAGTTGAAGTTTCAGGCCATGGAATGTTGAATGAATAGAATAGCCAAATTGCGTAATTTGTCTTGCCTCAAAGACTATCTTAAATGGGTTTTTATCAATGTTCCATATAATAATAAATGTCAGGCCTTTCCTGTACTCATAGCCTCTTTGCTCGGTCAGCGGCCAGTGGCAATTTGCCCATCTTGCCACCCTATTGTTACGCCATTGACTACAATTTTTCTCAAAAATCGTTGATATAAAAAAAAAATTATTAGGAAATGTTTAACAAAATATTAGATTAAGAAAAAAAAATGTATTTCATACATTTTTTTATAATATCTTGCAAATAAAAATAAGGAGGCGTAACATTTCTGTAAATGAATAACAGTTATAACAGTAACAGACACATGCTTATTACTGGAAGAAAAAAAAACTGACTCTTCCTATCAAGTCGTCATCTATTCGGATCAAAACTCTAGTAGCTATCCAAGAGATTTCCGTGTACAACAAAAATGGTTAGTGAAATTGGGGGGTATGCACTGAAAGCATCTCAGTCAATTCTGGCAGGCTTATTCCGCTTTAATATTCCATGGTATCTTATTAGGCATATTTTCATTCATTTAATTTGTTAATGGCAATACGGTTGAAAAAAATATGAGATACAATCTCGTTAATAACTAGCGAGTCCCAGTAGGCTGAATACTAAAGTCGAGCGTAATTTTTCCCCCAGTATTCTTTTCCCACTAGAACGGAAAAGTTGGGGAATAGTTTCACAAACGTTCTTACAAAATTACAAATTAATTAATAAATATCTTCCTGTTCCACTTTGGGCTCTAAATGTACGAAATAAGTAATATATAAAAAAAAAATTTATGTCAATTCCTACTTTTTTTTCACTAGATTGCAGAAAGTCCTTTATAAATAATTTTCTTTCATTTTTTTTAAGTTTATCTGGCGCCATCTATTGGTAGATATATGCAACTTAAAACTAAAAAAAAATAAAATTAATTAATTAAATTTAATTACTGAATTAATATTTGAAAAAACTGTATTCACATCAAGTGTCATCCACTACAAGTTCAAAAAAAATGTATTTGAACTTGAGTAGATGAATATAAAAGTATTTTATTAACGATTGAAAATTTGAACAAGATATATATAGGGAGAGTGTGAGCTAATAGAAGGAATTGAATAAGCTGAAAATATGTAAACTTTCAATTTACAGTGACTTTTTTAATTTCAGATTTTTTTTTCTCCCAACTAGCGAGAAAAAGTTGAAAGAATATATAAAAACATAAGTGCCATGTTTTAAAATAATGAATAAGTATCATATGATTCCACATTGAGATTTAAATATGCGAATGTAGCAGAAAATGACGAAAATGTTCACTTTTTAGTGGCGTTTTTAAATTCCGGTTTTTTTCTCCTGACTAGCGCGGTAAAGTTGGTTTGATTTGATTTGTCCCCCTACAGTCATTTTGTGCACATGAGGGCTAAACAGACCGGGACCTACAGTTTAAAATGGATTACGAACCACTAACAAACATCCATGCCACCACCAGGCGCGTTAAAGTTGAAAAAAAAAATATAAGAAACATAAGTGCACAATTGTAGAGCAGCCAATAAGTATCGTGTAGTTCAACTTTTAAATCTCAATATGGACAATAGTAGCTGATTAAAAATATTGCAATATAATTGGTTTGAATAGATAAGAAATAAGTTTTTCTCAACGATAGATATATAAAAATATGAAATATATTTAACATCAATTCCATTCTTTTTCCCTGGTTATCCTGGATGCCCATTAAAATATTTAATATCACATTTCTTATATTCTGCGCATCTACATGATTAGTAAGCCAGAAGTTGATTCAACTACTTATGATACTTAACAAAAATAAGCAATTGCAGTTTGTGCAATACGCATAATCATCTTCTAAATATTCTTGCAAACCGGTTCAATTACGCCTACAGTCGTCTAATTGAATTTACAAAAACACCTATTTCTGAACTTATCAGAAAGTGCTAATGAAACCCACGAATGTAAATAAGACTTCTCATACGAATAATCATGTTAATATTTCAGCATTCTAAATATTATTACACTGGCAACTGGCTTTCTGATTACGAAGTACCAATGGGGATAAACCCCTTAACCTCCTTATCTTAATTCGTATATTTTAATCACAATTAATTATTGGCTGCTTAAATGCTAGTATATGGTAATAAAATAATATTTTAAAAAATGGTACTCTGAAAAATAAAAATACTTAAAATAAAATAAAAGTAAGATAAAAAATAAAAATTTAAAATTTAAAAAATAAAACGAATTTAAGTTAAAAATTCGGTACAATTAGATATGCCATAAAAATACATGCCATAAAAATTGTTTGCTGAAATGTGTGAATTATATCTGTAAAATATTGTTATAAATAACCTGGAAAGAATAGGAGATGGAACAGTAGTTACTCAGTTTTCAGTTACAAAATTAAAGAAATATTAAATGACTTATCTGTCGTATACAACTTTCTTAAAGCGAAAGCCCAGACACCATTAAAACATTATATGCTATGCTTTTTAACCCCCTAGCTACGTATATAGATTCTAAAATATTCACAATAATACATAACGAATTTTTATTAAAAATCCTCTCAAATATTAAGTGTAATGTATACAAACCCGATTCGTGGCTCAGTTTCAACGTGCGCCGCTGGTGACATTAAGGCTGAGGTTATATCCGCTGCAGCCTTTGTTGTAGACGCCGTTTCAAAAAACGAGGATACTCGGTGTTATTCGTCATGTGCAAGCATTTTGCCTCGTTGGTTGAACTACTTGGTGGTTTTTTCCGGGTTTTCTCCCATACGTTACGCAAATGAGGGGTAATTTCCCCTAAACGTCCTCCCGAAAGGCACTGACATCCTTCTTCGGCGACATGGAGCCAAGTCAGACTTTTACCTACGGGTGCTCCATCACAACAGAAACTGCTTCCTCACCCTCCATCCATGAATAGACTACTTGTTGGATAACCGTCCGCACTACAAGACACTGAGAATTAGTCACACGCACAATGTATATAAGAAAATAAATATTGAAGACATGGAAATAATTTTATAATACTCGAGATGTGGGTAAAAAAGCTTAAATGAATTTTTTAAAGAATGTAAAAAATAAGGAAAGTTATTAGAAAACAGTCATTTTTAGAAATACAACTATATGTAACCTTCAGTAGAAAGTATACATACTATTCAAACAAATTATTGAAAGTATACATATTATTCAAGCGAATTATTAACTAAGAAAAAAAATGCATGTGATACAGAAAATAATCAAAAAGTTGTATGAGTCGTTTTTCAAATACTTTGTAACTTCGCTTCTATTATATTTTTGGAATAAATGTTTTTACAATTTTTTTTTAAATGAAATTATTTTGATGCCCCGAGTAGTTCAATATAAAAAGTAGGATCACGAGTGTCGTTTATATACTATTGTAAACTTAATTTCAAACTCATATAAATTTTTAAATCGCAAATTATGGTAGTTAATCAAATGGTTATCGATTATAAGATAAATGAAACAATTCACATTTTTAATATCCACATATTAAAAAATGAGTATGTGCATGCTAATGTCCATAATAGTGCCTGCTATTGTCCTTTAAGACTAAAAAGTCGAACCAGAAGCTATTTATTGATTACTCTGAAATTCGCACTTACATTTCTTGTATGTTTTTACAACTTTTCCCTAACGAACAAACACTGAAAAGGAAAAATTTCATAACTTTTGACTAATTTTACATATTTAGACCCCAAAATGGAACAGAAAAATATTTAATGAATATTCTAAAATTTTATGGTTATGTTTTATATATATTCCTTCAACTGTTTTGTGCTAGTGGGAAGAAAAAAAAAATATGAAACTGGAAAAAGTCACTGAAAATTGAAAGTTTACTTAATTTTCAGCTAACTTTACATATTTAGAAACCAAAAATGGGATCAGAAGATATTTATTGATTAATCTGAAATTTTGTAGGTGTTTCTGAAACTATTCCAATTTTTCCTTGCCAGTAGGTAAAGTATATTCCTTTAATATTTATTTTTAATTACTCTCCACCCTACTGCGTACCTCCTACTTTTGTAATAGGTTGAACCAATTTTTAAATCTCACCAACATTCTAAAGGTCTACATTTGCATCATCTGCAAATGTAGGCATAACTTGATGCTTCCATTTTTTCTTTATTACAAACAGGGTGATTCCAATCGGAATCATTCTATTCTAACCATGAATTCGACGATTTTTTGAACATGTTAAATTTTTCTTGTAAAACATGTTCAATATTCTAATTCTTTGTACAACAGCTGTCGGTAAGCTTTATGTTATGATCTAAAACATTACTGAAAAGATATTATATGTACAGAAAACTTTAACAAATTATTTTTGTTGTTTTGGTTTGATTTGTCGCTCAACGAGCATTTTGAGGACATTTTAGGCTAATTAGACTGGGACCAATAGTTAACGTGTAGTTTAGTTAATGGATTCTGAACCATTAACATGCATGCCACCGCCATGCATTCGAACCTGACGCCTGTGGTATCAATGGCCAGAGCGCTAGCCAATTGGCCATCAGGCTGCTTGTTGTTTTGGATCCAAAACTTCTATTTTTTGACGATTTAGATATTCATTTTCAGTCTTTCGCTTCAAATGTGCTGAAGTGTAATGTATATTGCCAAAATCCCAATCTTATTCAGAAATCAATCCAACTTGCTCTTTTTGAGATATATAAGATCTAATTTTGTTCACATGTATTCCTCTGTTCAATCGATCATCTTGTTCAACTAAAGCTGTAGGAGAAAGTGTAATGACTACAAGATCTACAGGTCCAGTCCAATTTTTAGCATCTTATGTAAGGAGAAAGAATCTAAAATAAGCATCTCCTCTACAGCTTCAATTTTATTCTCTCGTACAAATATATATAACTGACATATTTTTCAAGATTCTATAATTCATACATTTGGCCGGAAACCTTTTATTTTCATAAATCTGCACTTTGTGGTTAAATGAATAATGCGAATTAAATTTCCCACTTTTCTCACTTGATTAATTGATATTTTCTTTTTACTGAGTAAAATAAATAGCTTTGTGCTCCGCTTAAATAATGAAGTGTTATTTTTGGCACGATTACTTAAAAAAAAATCAAATACTTTCTTCTTTTATATCCTAAGAATGATTGATAATGCTGATTTACAATCCATCTTCTCACGTGTTAAAATGTTATGACCTACGATCAATCATGACTGTTTCTTATGCGCAGCAATTTTATGATGCTTTAAATTTGAAATAAATAATTTGAGAAGAATAAATAAAAATTTGTGGGTGTGTTTTAAATCGAGATCAGTATCACAAAGAATAGCTGTAACTGGGACATGAAAACACTTCTTTTGTGACAATTGTTTATTAATCAAAAAATGTCTTAAAATTTCTACATATTTGTCATAATATAATTAAGAAGAATGGTGTTCATTTAACATTGGATGATAATGTCTATTGTATTATGCAGACTGAACCCCGTGTTGCGTTTTTAGAAACCCACCTGATCCATTATCAATTTTAATTAAAAAAATATTGTGCAATGTGTAAGCCTCTTTAAATCATTATATATTTTAATACGAATTTTTCAGTTATGAATATTAAAAATTATTATTAATAATAATTATTTACAATACATTTTTTAGTAGAAATTTATAATTAATAATTATTATTGTTTTTAAATTTATTAGCAGAAATTTATAAATGTTATAAAAACCCAGGTATTATAAACTTTATTAAGATCAATAGATTAAACTGGGCTGCTCATGTATTCAGACTGATGAGTTAAAAATTTTGTAAAAAGGCTCTTTTTGGCAAAGCCATAGAGACAAAGAGGAAGAGGACGATCCAAGTTGCGATAAATAGACGCAGTTGAAGAAGATTTTGATGTACATAATTGCCACCAAGAAGAATGCTTGGAAATCTCTTCGAAGGAAAACCTTTGCCCACCCTGGGCTGTCATGCTATTGATGAATAATTATTTTTAATTACTTATTAAACCATTTGACAAATCGCTTTTGTTCTTAGTTACTATCAATATCAAATCAAGCACTCGAGCTCTTATTACACATAAAATTATAAACATACTGAATCAGATATTCATATTAAAATAATGCAATATACTACATAAGATTTAGTACTTACTTTTCCTTATATTATATTATTTATCTTATAATGTATATAAAACCCTCAAAAATCAGACTTTGTATATATATATATATATATATATACTCATGTCCATAAATTAAGGATAATTCAGAATCACACAGAAATGGAGCTCTAAAATAAAAATTTCACCTGTAGAATTATCACACACATCTTGAAGAAGAATATGCAAACAGGAAACCAAGATCAAGATATTCCCCAAGATCTGATTGATAATTTGATACTCAGCATGCCTAGGCATTGTAAGGCCTGTATTGCATCGTCCGGGAGACATACTCCATATTAACCATCATACTAACCATGTTATACTGTTTTTTGTAAATAGGTTTTTTTTTTGAAATTTGCTCCAGGGAGTAAAAATCGCAATTTTGATTAATTATGTCAAACATATAGCATCTTTTTTGCTCTTTACCTTTTGTTTAATAAATAGACTTTACAAATAAGTCAAATTTGTTTTGCTTCTGTCTCTTTCTTTGCCTGAACTTCATTATCCTTAATTTATGGACATGAGTGTATATATATATATGGGGAATGAGAGATCTGCAGCTTCACATGCCTATGAATCCCTGCAATGCCTTCATATTTAAATGAAAATAACCGTTTAAAGTGTGTATAGTTCAATCATCGATTGTGTGGAAACATAAAATCTGCTATAAAAATGAAAATGGACGAATCGATTATTTGTTGAGAGTGCTGATTAGATATACAAGACGCAAAAGAATTTTGAAAGTTAAAAGTTGAATGGTTATTTTGGAATTATTTTCATCAAATTTTTTTCCGGGGATTACCCAATCTAAAATGTTAATTAATAAAAAGTAAAGCTAAGTTTTATTTTAATTAAAATCCCTCCGAAAATACCTGTCTCTTTTATTATGCTGGTCTGTTTGAAAGTGCGTGGGTTGGCCTCTTGGCAATCTTCCGCACAATCGATGGTCAAACTATATAAGATTATCCCGGTTACTGTTTAACGATATTTTAATATAAAATATGAAATAATTTTATTGTAATTCAGCACGTGGCAGAAAATCTAACACGCATGAGAGAAATTCAAATCAGCCATCGTTTCTATTCTATTAGAATTGATGTTTTCGTATAGAGGTATGGTATTCATGTTAAAAAAATTAAAATTACTCTCTACGACCGCAGGATTAATTCATTTTTTAAAACTTTTATGCCCGTATAAGAATCACTCGTGGTTGAATTGGAATAGAATTTATAAAATAAGTGATAATATAGAAATTAAAAAATATGCAACATCTATAAGGTTTGTTTTAATTTTTGGTTTTCAAGAAAAGATCCTTAATTATTAAACTTGAGAGTTATGCAAAATTTTCGATAGGAAAATGAATTATGTAAAATGTATAAGAATAATTAAAAGAAATAGTTATAGAAATTATTAGAAAGCTCTGATTTAGTTTGTTTATCACTCTACTGTCATTTTTTTGCACATGTTGGGCTAATTAGACCTGTACCTGCAGTTTAATGTGGATTCCGAACCACTAACCAACGCCCACGCTACCGGTAAGATTCGAACCTGAAGTACCACAGGCCAGAGCGCTAGCCATTTGGCCATGTGGCCTAGAAAGCACTGACGTTTTTGTGAATAATGCGAAAATGTAAGATATAATTTGCAGTATTTATCAAAATATCCAAATTTATATTATTATTAAATTATATTATGCTTATGTCCTTATGATATATCTACTATATTTGTTGCAATAGTCTTTTTTCTAAATATAAATATGCTTTCATAAGAAAATTATTCAAATAGAATCCAATCAGTCAATCAATAAATGTCTATTTTACATCACTTAAATCTATTTATGAAAATTTTTAAATTATGAATTTATCTATTTACGAAACTGATTGAATTATGAATTTATCTATTTATGAAAATTTTTTAATTTATCTATTTATGAAAATTTTTGAATTTATATATTTATAAAACTGACTTAATTATGGAAACAAATATTTACGATTTTCATCTCATATTAATATCATTTACGCACCAACAAATGTTTAGAAGGAAATCAAACAGAACTGTTGTCAACAGTCAATCAACAAATGTCCGTTTTCCGTCACTTAAATCTATTTGAATTCTCTGAAACATTCAAAAGAAAAATATATTGCGCTTTTTTTTATGATGACACGGATATGGAATTGTGTTTTCCTCGGATCTGGAAGCAAGGCCAAGCGATTCAGATGCACCCACCTGAACGTCTGATTGTTCTTTCTGATTCCGTGAAGGAAGTCACTACCTACGCCTACACTGAAGAATTCGAGACTTTGAACCGATGCTGCTTCGACAGATGTCGATAGCATGTCAACTACTTCCTGTAATCACACGCGCACTTTGGAAACAGAAAAATGTAATCTAGTCTGACTTGCTCATTTTGCATTGCAAAGATTCTCTCTAGAATAACAACATTATGCGGCATATGAGTTGTCATTATTTGTGTATATATTGGTGAATGACAGCAGATTAACAACACTAATGTGGCATATAAATTGCCATTATTTGTATATAAATGGGGATTGACCAAATTAACAACACAAACGTGCCTTTTAAATTACCATTATTTGTATATATATATTAGTGAATGACGACAGATTAACAACACTAATGTGGCATATAAATTGCCATTATTTGTATATATATTAGTGAATGACAACACATTAGCAAATGAAAAACGATCAGGTGGCAAATCTTAAAAGGAATATTTTTGAAAATTTTTTATATTCTTCTCAATGATTCTAAGAATATAATTTAAAGGCGCCGTGTGAATTCAATAGAAAAGAAATGAACTTTTTTGAAAGAGAATTTTACATTTTTCTGAAAGTTGCTTTAAACACAGACACTTAATTGTGCTTATTGAGATTTTAAGCTATAAGTATATTTTTCTTTCATTGGCATTTTTTTTGCACAGTGATTTATTTATTTATTGAGAAGCTTTAGTGAATCGTAAAATTAAATTCTTGCAGTATAATTTATACGTGATTTATTCCTATTTTCACTGGTCATTTTTAGTCTATGTTAATAAATCTCAAAATAATATCTCTTAAGAACGCTAGTTTTCAACCACAAGTACAACCATGCTTCCTCCTACACACTGGCAAGAGCAGAAATGTTCAGTTGAACTTCAGGTTCTCACTCGAGAGGAAGTACAGCGCAACCGCGCGCTTCCGTTGAGAAATGTTTAGTTTATAGTCTCTCACGCCGATATAAATATATTTAGCACATCCCGGCTTATTAGTTGGCCTACAGACTGTCACCCGGACAGGAAGTATATTTCGCGCAGGCTGGGCTTAACCAAGTATCGTGCTTTCGGTTTTGAAGTGGATTCCTTCCATAAATCTGTACTTGTACCACAAGCTTCAGGTTCGAATACTTGCGGTGGAATGGATTTTGCTTCCTGTGCCGTTTCAATGAGCAACATTGTGTATCTATAGTCATCTGTAAGTCTTTATATATATATCCACTTGTGCAACATATACATAACATTTGTCCTTATACAAATATTGAATTTGACTACAATAGGCACTTATTTCATTGGCTACATTAAGTTAATAAATATGAGATAATTCTAATAACGTGTAAATGTAATCTGTGTAAGCTTAATGGGTTGAAAAATTTATTATTATTTTAATTTTGTTAGAGAATTATTTCTGTATCTTAATTTTTGTGTTGATTCATATTGTATAATGCATGAATTAAATCAAAAAATATATTCGCATATTATTAAGATATCTACAAAATCCAATATTTAACGACACTAGTTTAAGAAACATTTTCGCAGCCTTAAAGGTACGTTTTATTTAATTAATATATTTGCATTTCTATAAGATATTAAAATGCCACCTACCTTTTCTTGGGTACCACCTACGACAATCGTACGACAAAGGCGTCAAAGTTCGCATTTAAAAAAAAGAACGTCTTTTGAAATGTGAGTGATTTTTTAATATATTTATGCAAATTTCATGTTCTCTTGTTTAGGAATCATTTAAAAAAATAAAGAGACTATAAACATTCCCTGCATTTTCTTCTTTTTTTTGCATGAATTGTAAAATAGTACAAGTCTTTTGATATTTATACAATATTTTATTGTTCAATTGCTTTGAATATCAAAAACATTGATGAAAAATAAGCAAAATAACTTTTTTTTAACATTCATAATGCTATATTTACTATAATTATTACAATTTTTTATAGCATTGGTGACATACAAAAATAATAATAATTTGCCATCAATGGATGGTGTAAAAATTGCATTTTTTAAAGACTTGGAAAATAGTTTCCAATTAAGCTAAATAACCAGAATAACATTTTCTTTTTTTTTTATACCAATTTTAAAAAAAAAAAAAAAAAAAAAAAAAAAAAAAAAAAAAAAAAGGTATTCACATAAATAAGATTGGAAAAATTGGATGTACATATGATAGAAAAAAATTAATAAGCAATTGTTATATTTAATCAATGTTTTTTTTAGATATGTTCAAACCGATTTTCCGGTAATTTTAAAAAAAATATTTGTTTAATATACAAATTTTATTATTTACTTTCAAATTTATTACATATTATTTTTTTTTTTGTTCTTTCAGTTGATCTATTTGATTTAGAAGAAGTCCGAAGAGGTTGGAATTCTGATGTGTTTAATAAACTAGAAGCCAAATTTCGGAGAAAATTAAAGGTGCGTTACTAACTTTTGAGTTAATGAATTCTTTCTTAACATTTCTAGCTTGGATGTGCTATATAACTATAATATATACGTCTGTACTTCTTAATAGTAAAGAGTTGAAAGATTAAGTAAAAGTTAGCGGATAGGATAATTAGAGCGGAGGTTCAATACACTGGCGGCTTTGTTGTAGATACTTCTTCAAAAAACAGAGAGACTTAGTGGCGTTTGTGATCTTCAGTATCTTGCTTCGTTCGTCAGACTACCTGGTGGGAGTTTTCCTGGTTTTCTTCCATACGATGCGCAAATGCGGAGTTGTTCCCCCGAAAGTCTTCACGGAAGGCAGTGACTGGCTCCTTCAGTGACTCGGAGCCAAGTCAGTCTTCTACCTGCGAACGCTCCACCACAACAGAAGCTGCCTCTCCCTTTTCCCTCCTTCCATGACTATATTATTCATGGGATGCCCATCCCTCGCTGCAGGACACTGAGGATTAGACACAACACACTGATTCTTATTGAAATTCACAAAAAAGAATATTATTTGATCTTAATTTTTAAAATTTTCAAACTTTTTGAATAAATTTGATTCTAAAGATAAGATTTGAATTGATATCAGTTTTTTGCGTAAATATTGCATGAATAAAGACATTTTGCAATTTTTATTTCGTATTTTTATTTGTATACGAAAATCAAGAGACCTTCTGAATGTTTTGTCTCATTTTCAGGCAACTCTGCACCCTCAGATGCGGTCCAAACTTCGCGAAGAGAACTGCTTCTCCTTGATCATCGGCCCTGACCACTACGTGGTCGATCTCATCGCACCCAATGTCCACGCCCGAGACGCATGGGTCCGGGGGCTTCAGCAGCTGATAGCGTGCTGTAAGCATCTGCAAGTAGAACACGACGAAGAAAGGTAAATATCACCCATCCTATAAACGAGCAATCCTCACACACGCCACTTTTACTATAAAGTTATAAATAGAGCAACTATTTTATAATATTACTTATAATTATTTTATTTTACATATATATTAATTATGTATTACACTCCTTATAATATACTTATTTTTAATTTACTTTAAAGGGTTAAATAGATAGACAATGTTTTTTCAGAAAAATACTTAATCACTTAATCAATTTAAATGACTGTTAAACGAACGATCTAATTCATTAGCGGGCGACACCGCACCTTGGGGCAGTGGAATGATCAAAAAGGAGGTGATAGTAGCCTTGGAAGCATTTAGGTTTCTTTTTATAAAAAAAAAAGGGGTCTGTGTAATCATATAGAAGAAAAGAGATGGTAAAAAATATTTGTTGACGAATCAAAGACGACTACCAATAATCCTGGGTGAAAAAGCATGAACTTTAAGTAAATCCGGAATTATGGCCTGTAATAAAAAGTTTGGAGCCTGATGGCAGAGTGACTAACGCTCTCGCGCTCGTTGCCACAGGTTTCGGGTTCGAGTCCCGGCGGTACATGGATGTTTGTAGGGGTTCGGAATCCACTTTAAATTGTAGGACCCAGTCTGATATGAGCGTAGAGCATTGAGTGTAAGACTGACAATCCTACCCCGTAAAAAGAAAGCATCTCCTGTTTCGAAATCTGCCAGTTAGCAGACAGCCTTGGTCCACCATGGGGCTATTGCGCCATTGAAGAAGATTACAAAAGCTTTTGATTACATTTCCTTCTTCATATTTAGTCGCCATTTCCTTTTTCATATTTAAATCCCAGTGAAGACATCGAATCGCGGTAATTTGAGAATGTTGCTTCCATTGCTTCATTCATTCCATTGCTTCCTACAAAAATAAAATGAAGAATTAACTCTTTGGTAGTATTAGGTTTCTTTTTAATCTTATTCATAATTTTTTTCCTTATTATCATTCGTTATCTTAATTTTCTGTGTGTAATGCGAATGTTATTGTGGTTGATTTTGAATGTAGTGAATTACGATTTTTTCTTCTACTGAAAGCTGAGCTTCTTAAATTGGTCCTTTTATAGTTTCTTTAACTACAACCATTTCTGTTGGATATTTTTGTCGTTATCTAAATTGTACTATTAATCATCTCTATTTATTTGTATAAATGTATAATAAATTCCTTGTATTATTTTAATTTTGTCATGTTCTTTTTTTAATATTTGTACTACTGTATTTGGTGTTGAAAAAGAGAAAAAAAACACTACAATTAATTTTTACAGATGGTTGAAGGATTTGGTCAGAAAAGCTGATGTTAACGGTAACGGCAGTCTAACTTTTGACGAGTGTCTTGGATTACTAAATCAGTTAAATATAGCTATGAGAAGAAAAGAAGCTAAAAAATTGTTTAATGTAAGTAATTTATTACAATTATATTTTCAGCGTAATTTATTTCAAAGCTTAAAAACATGGGTGCTTAAATTTCTCATCGAGTATTTTGAATACCTAAGTATTTGTGTTTATGTGAAAAGTTTTATTGTTTATCCAACAATTAACTTTTCATCTAAATTCAAATTAAATGAAAAGTTAGTTACAGTTTTATTGTTTTTCATATTTATGATTAACAATAATCATAAAAAAGAATTAAAAATTCAATCTACATTCCTTTTTTATAATAACAAATATTATTATCAGTGAGGAAAATCATTAAAAATAGTTAGTTAATAGTTAAAAAGTTAATTAATGGTTAACAATTATAAAATGGTTAGTTAATAGTTAAAAAGTCAGCGAACCATTTCTAATGTTTCTAATAACGTTTAGCAAACATGGAATTCAAATTATAAAATGTACTTTGTGTATGCTATAGTATGATTTTTGTATGAAGTATTCAATTTTTATTTTTATTTAATTTCTAAAATCATTTTTTTTTTTTTTTTCTATAGGAAATAATTCGATACCACAGAATTCTAAATTTAAAATAAAAATCTTTTTTATGAACAAATCAAAGTCCTCAGTATTCCTAATCGAAGATTTTTCCAAGGGTATCACAATACATCTTTTGAAATCTGACGCGTAAATTTTTTCAAAGACAATCACAGACACTAATATTTAAAAAAAAACACCGCTTTTATTATATCACATACGCATTAACGTTATGTTTAATGAATGCTTTATGTATTCTTTTGCACCCAACAGCAATTAATTTGTAATTATAATTAAATTAAGTATCCCGGCTCATACACCTGAAAAGTCGGTGGGCTACAACAGGTTTATCTCGTTTACTAACATCAACTGACAGTGACTGAAAAAGAAATCAAGTTTCGGCTACAGACGTTTTTAGTCACTATTGTAAAGAACATATTCCACGTCCTCTTTCCACGTATCTGATGTAACATTACGATGCTTAAGTTGATAATTATGTTACCATATATTAAGAATTTTTTAAAATTAAAATGAGTTATAAAAATTGCAAACGAATAAATAAATTCAGCAAAATATCGATAATCTTCATTGTTAATAAAATGAATTCACATTTGTCATTCGTAAACATAATTGTCATAAAGATGTAACAGTGTTTTGAAAGATATTTGTTAAAATTGCTGACAATACGTTTAAACAGTTTTTAATTTTCGATGTTAAATAATTTATCATATGCATTTAGTGCTTCCTTTTTTTAACGATACAATCTGCCAAAAAAACTGAAACAACATTAAAAAATAATTTATTTTAAACGGTCTATTGTATTTTCATCTCTTTTTTTTGTCGGAGACCATCATTTTAAACAACATTGTTTTGTTTTTCTAACATACTGGTTCTCCAGGTGGACTATATCTCTCTAGCTCTTAGCTCTCTTTAGATGGCAGTGGAACAGTCAAGAAAAGAGTAATTAAAAAGTAATAAATAGTTTAATAAGGGGTAAGTAGTAAAGGGGCGATAGTAATTTAATTAAAAGATAAAGCATAATAAAGGAAGGAATAAAAAATTGGCCAATAAAATAGGGGCCGTTCGGATTTGGCGATTTTTGTGTGGCGCCAACTGTGTGATAGGTCGCCAAATGTGTTGTTTGCAATTCACTGTACTTAAAATCGTTGGCGCGCTTTGGTGAAAAAGTTTTTAAGCCAAATCCCAACGGCCCTTATTTTGAGATTTTACCAAATATTGTTAGAATCTTTCATTTTATGCAAGAAAAAAACTCACTTTGAATTTAAAAATGTCTTTTTAATAATTAAAAAAAATATTTGTCGACGATTCAAAGACCATTTTCCAATAATTATGGCTACAAAAGTAGATGCCTGTAGTTTTTTCTTTTTTATGAACTATAATACAAATGCACTAATTTATTCCTTCAGATTAAGATAATTTGTATTGTTATTCTTAATTTTTATTTTCGTATTATCCTTCGTTATCTTAATTATGTGTGTGATGCGTTGTTATTATGGCTGATTTTAATAATTAATTTTATAATTTCAAGCTTTAATGTGTCTCATTTACATAATCTTTATCTATCATGTTTCAAGACACAGGTAGATTGTGAGATGCATAAACGACCATAAATTTTTACTTGTAAGTATAAAAAAAAATTAATTTTTATAAAATTAAGTAAAAATATTTTTTTCTGGGAAATGGGTGGTAAAGTAAATAAATTTGGAAATCACTGTTCTAAAATAATTGCTTATTTAGTACTCAATCT
Source organism: Caerostris darwini (assembly GCA_021605075.1). Taxonomy (NCBI): domain Eukaryota; kingdom Metazoa; phylum Arthropoda; class Arachnida; order Araneae; family Araneidae; genus Caerostris; species Caerostris darwini. Next base: position 50,959 of record BPLQ01008622.1, read on the forward strand.
TCGTTATTTGCAGGCGGCGAATTTCAGGAAAGTCAAAATAGAGGGAGAAGATGCCCTGGAACCGGATGAATTCGTCCAGTTTTACCGCAGCTTGATTCACAGGCCGGAACTTGAAGAGCTTATGAAAAAGTAAATTTTTACCCTTTTTATGCTATATATAGTAGTAATTAGTAAATTTGCTATCAGTATGAAAATAAGTTTCGGTAAAATATTAATTTAAAAATAATAACAGTTTGGAGAGCACTCAGGTTTATTGACACACGCGCAACACCACACACATACAATTACAGACAATATGTAACACTTTTAAAGACATATAATTATAAATTCGTGGAAGGATTCCAATTCTAATCCGAAAACTCAATACACAGTTATGCGCGGGATGCGTGAAATATACTTACTTCCTTTCCAGGTGAGTGTCTGTAGGGAAACAAATACGCGTTAATCGTTAAAAAAACATCAAAGATTAATCGTTATAAAAAGTTTTCATGTGAGACCAAATATATTTTTTCATATCAGGCAGAGAAGTTTTCTTTATATCACTCAATAAAAAATTTTTTTAAATCTATCACAAAAAAAATAGTTATGTAATGTAGCGTTTTCGCAACGTCAGACTTAAATGAGTTCATCGTAATAAATTATTATATTCTACAATATTTTTTTTCTTTCTTATATATCATACATTTGAACATCGTTGTTTAGTTCACGATTTTTAATAAGTTTGTTCTTTCTCAACAAGTAATTTCTGTAGAGTTTAAATTTTGAGAATATTTATTTTTTTTTTCCATTGTCACCTTGTATAATTAATAATAATAATTGTTCCATTTAGGTATTCAGTGAGCAAATCAGTTTTGTGGGGAGCAGAAGAACTGAGGAATTTTCTACTGAATGAGCAAAACGTGAGCATTTTTTTAAAAATAGCATGCAATAGCGAGTTAAAATATGTAATATTGTGCTTTTTTTTATTTTAATAATGGAATATTTCTTACTAGATGGATGTCACCATGGAAGAATGTGAAGCTCTCATAAATGAATACGAACCAGAAGACAATAAAATTGCTGGCTATTTATCGTTAGAAGGTAGATTTTAAAGAAGCACTATTTTGCCATGTTTTGAATTGTTCACTAACACGATTAATAATTAACAACAAAACGTTTTTACAATCGTATCACACAATTCTATATACACAACAAAATGCCCGACTCGTGGTTCAATGATAACGTGAACCTCTGGTGAGCATTAAGGCGGAGGTTCAATCCGCTGGGGACTCTGGTATAGACACTGTTTCAAAAACGTGGAGCCTCGATGACTTTTGTGACGTTCGGCATCTTGCCTCCTTATTCGGGATACCTGGTGGGATTTTCCAGGTTTTCTCCCAATGCGAAATATGCCCCCTAAAAGTCCTCCTGGAAGGCACTGCCCTCCTTCTTCAGCGACACAGAGCCAAGTCAGACTTCTACCTACGGGTGCTCCGTCTCAACAGGAATCTGTTCCTTTTCCTCCATCTATGAGTAGACTGCTCATGGAATGTCCGTCGCTCACTGCAGGACACTCAGAATTAGACGCAACAACGAAATTAAAAACAGGCGTCACAAAATAGATTTTTATTATTTATTACTTCCAACTTTAATAAAATTATTAAAAATATAAAACTTGAATAAAAAAAAAAATTTATAAGGTTTTTTTTTTTTTTTTGAAAAAAAAAATGAAACAAAAATATTTTTGGACGAAAAAGTTTGTATAATTATTTTAAAGGCAGTAACTTTTATAAAAGAATTTCAATATAATTATTTAAAAAAATATTAAAATTTGTTGAATAATATTTTTAATAAATTGCTCCTTCATACAGTGTCATTAGGTTTTAATGATTTTTAAATTTTTTTCTTAAATAATTTGCAAACCAGCTTTGTTTAAAAACACATTTTAAAACTTTTAAAATTCATTTCAAAATTGCATTACAGGAAAAAATTCCTATGAATATGAATGTAAAATCATTTTTTAGAAAATGGATAATTTTCTATAGATAACTTAAAAATGCCGTGAAAAGTTGATATTAACTTATTTTAACTGTTTTACAACCTGTCATTATCTTACACCTAGTTTTGTCAAAAAATTCTTGGTGGCTAATTACAATTTTGATTTAACAAACACACACCCTGTCATTATGTTAATTCATTGTTAAAAATGCTTGCCGAGATTTTAAAATGCTGTCAAAACATGAGTTAAATATACATATTATGATATTTATCTGTTTTAATTTTTAACACAGGATTCCAACAATTGCTGCTATCACCAGACCAAAACATTTTTAACAAAAAACATCGAATCATTTATCAAGACATGACACAACCATTATCTCATTATTACATTGCATCATCTCATAACACGTAAGTATCTTTGGAGACATCTTTTTTATTTATTAAATTATTTAAAACTAATTTTGGAGAAGGATTTAATTTATTGAAGGAAATCTCTTTGCCTAGAATTTTTTTGAATTTTATTTAAACAAGGCTATTTCGAAAATTATAAACAACAAAGGCCAGAACTTATGGAAGCTTCTATTGTAAACATTTTATGGACAGTATATTACTTATAACTATCACTATATTCATAGGAATGGGGCCTGGTGTTTTAGGTTTTGGATTCGAGACTCGACAGTGCCATAGATGTTTGTAGTGGTTTGGAATCCACTTTAAACAGTAGTTACCGGTCTAATATGACAGTAGAACGTTGGGCGTAGGACTGATAACCCTATCCCGTAAAAGGAAATATCTCCTGTCTCGAAATCTGACAGTAGACAGACGGCCTTGGCCCATCATGAGCTGATACGCCATTGAAAAAGGAATTACTTATAAGGTGCCTGATGGTCGAGTGACTAGCTCTCTGGTGCTCTGTGCCATGGATGTTTATAGTGGTTTGGAATCCACTTTAAACCGTAGGTCCCGGTCTAATTATGACTGTGGAGCATTGGGGGTAGGGGTGACAATCATACTCCGTAAAAAAAGACAATATCCTCTGTCTCGAAATCTGCCAGTTGGTAGACGGCCTTGGCCCACCATGGGATTGTTGCTCCAATAAAGAAGAAGAAGAATATAACTTATAATCATACTCATTGCCATTTAGAGTTTGAATAGCAAATGAAAACTTTAATTTATTTTTTAAACCTATAATTGTGTATATACTGATGTAATTTAACATACAAATCTATGATTTTATTGTAACAGTCTCATTAATCATTAAGGCATAACTAAATAAAAATACTTTTGATATATTTCATTTACTAATTGTTTAACATCTGCCTTTTTTAAAAAGAATAATATTAAAAATAATAATAACAGTAATAGTAATTACATTTTAACATAGATAATTAAATAGAAATGATAAAGATTTGATTTATTTTTTTATGGAATCTTAAAAAAAATCTTAATAATAATTTAGAAATAATTACATTTTCAAATATTGTTAAAAGCAATTATTTTTAATTTTGAATGAATTGATAATATAAAATTATTATTATTATTATAACAGTAAGTAATATTAAAGTAATAATACAGATATTTATACTTTCAATTATTCACGTATTTTTTCATTTTACTTGAAATTATTTATGATTATTTGACAGAAAATAAAATTAATTGCATTAATTCATCTAAGTAATCTAATTTTTATTTGATAGACTGAATCAGGATCATTTTTATAATAATTATTACTTTTTAAACTTTATTTCCTTATAGATTTCCAAAATTATTTACTACTGCTATATTGAGAATTTTTTTTTTTTCCAATATTTCAGATACCTCACTAGCGGGCAGCTGATAGGAGACAGCAGCATAGAAGGCTACATACAAGCTCTCATGCGAGGTTGCAGGTGTCTTGAACGTTAGTAATCGTACACTTTTCATTATTTTATTTATTTGTTGCTAATTACTCATATTCATTTAAATATATTGTTCAATAGATATTAGAAATTCAAAGAAACAGAAAATAAGTTTAAATTCATTGTCGTTCAAATTCGTTTAAATTCATTGTTCAACATATTAGAAATTTTAGACGAAATACTGGTTCAAAAAATCTAAACTTCTAACCCATAAATAAGAAAGATAAATCAAATAATCCAACACGTCAACATCTTATATATTTTGAAAATAGACATAAAAAACAACAACGTACTTTAAACTAATAGATTTTTAATTTATTTAAAATGCACTACATGTATAAACTAAAAGAATATTCATCAAATATTTGTATAAGGGAAGGAACTTAAAATAAAAAAGGCTCATTAACAAAAAAAAATTACATAATAGATAGATAACTAATGTACGAAAAGAAATTATTTAGTTTCATATCTAACGCCTTTTTCATATTATTGAATTTCAAATAAATAAGAAAAAAAAAGAATTGTAACCATGCTTCTTCCTACACACGGGCAAGAACGCCCTCCTGGGGCATTCAGGAGAAATGGTCAGTTGAACACCAGACTCTCACCCAAGAGGAAGTACAGCGCAATCATGCGCTTCTGCTGAGAAACGTTTAGTTTACAGTAGTACAAAAGGTAGGAAAGATGGAAAATATAGGAAATATATTTAGCTCAACCCTGCGTATTGACTTTCATGCGGAGAGAAAGTATATTTCATGCACCCTACCAGAAGCCGAGAAATTTCGGCTTAGAAGTGAAGTCCTTTCACGAATCAGTAATTGATAGAAGAAAATCAAAATGTTATTTCGGTTTAAAAAAGTTCACAGTTTTTAGCATTGAAAATATTATTCCACATTCTGAAAACAACATATCAATAAACAACTAATTTAAATTTAAATAATAATTTTTTTTTTTGAAAATCTAGTTTTTTAATAAATTTAAATTTTATTTTTCTAAGAAACAAAATAGGACCTTTAATAAAATATAAATAAAGTAGTTTGAAAAAAAAGATTATATTAATATTTTTGTATTGAATAAAAAATGTTTAACTAGTTTCTTAGAGTGACCATTCTCCTGCAACTTTTAATTTTGATCTTAATAGAAAAATGGGGCGTTTGGTTAATTTCTCTGTATGAGCAAATATATTATGTGCGCATGTTTAGTTAGACTGATGAACATGAATTGCTTATTTCGCTCCTGAAATTCTTATCATAAAGTTAAATCAATGTGAAAAAAAAGTTTGTATCTTTAACTGTTTTTAAGTAGAGATATAACTACAGTTATATCTTGACTTAAAAACACCTGATATATAATAGAAACCGCACTTGTATATTTAAAATAAAATAAATAGTTCTCATTGCCTTGTTGAAATAACTCACTGCAATATCGTGTTATTCGAAGTGCAATACACAGTGAGCTATTTCAACAATGCTATAAAAAGAAACAATGCAAAATACAAAAAGAGCTTTCAACAATGCAAAATACAAAAAGAGCTTTCAACAATGCAAAATAAAAAAAGAGCTTGTTTCATCGCATTGTTGAAGTAGCTCACTACAATTTCTTGTTACTCAAAGTACAATATATACTGAACTATTTGAACAATGCTAAAAAAAGAAACAATGCAAAATACTAAAAGAGCTTTCAACAATGCAAAATAAAAAAGTTTGTTGCATTGCATTGTCGAAATAGAATTGTTGAAATCACTACAATTTCGTGTTACTCGAAGTACAATACATAGAACAATACATTTCAACAATGCAAAAAAAAAAAAGAGCTTTCAACAATGCAAAATAAAAAAAGAGCTTGTTGCATTGCATTGTTGAAATAGCTCACTACAATTTCTTGTTACTCGAAGTGCAATACATAGTGAGCTATTTCAACTATGAAATGAGAACTCTTTTTTATTTTTATTTTGCATATATAAGCACGGTTTCTATTATAATTAATTAATGGCTTGATTTAATAATCAGTCTTTCTTCTTATTAATGTTTAAAAGTTAACATGACATAGAACTTAACTTTGTAATGTATTTTTCATGCACATTTTTTCAGTGGACACCTGGGATGGACCAGACGGAGAGCCAATCATATTCCACGGGTACACCCTGACTAGTCGCATTTTTTTCAGAGATGTTCTCGAAGCAATTAAAAAATATGCATTTAGAGCATCACAGTAAGTACTCATGCACTTTTACCGTTGTTTCTCTGAAGACATGAAAAAATAAACACGTAAAAATAAAATTTGTGATAGATCAATACACAAGTATTTTAAGTAATTAACACTGAAATCCAAATCTATCCGAACTATATGTAATGATCTATTTTAAGATTATTGAAAATTTTAATATATAATATCATCATCATCATCCGTGGCGCAACAGCATCATAGTGGGCCAAGACCACGATCTAAAACTCGATTAAGACTCGACCACGATTAAAAAATTTAATGAAATTTATTTGAAAGAATTAAAAATTTAATTCCTTCAAATAAATTTCATTTGAAAGGTCGGTTTTGTTTTTATTTTATATAATAATTATAAACAATTTTTCTCGCAGATATCCAGTCATTCTGTCAATTGAAAATCATTGCTCGTTACCTTACCAAGTGAGGATGGCGGAGCATTTTGTGAATATTCTGGGTGGTAAGTATTTGGCACACATTAAATATCAAGTTAAACAAGTAATATAAAAAAAAATTATTTTTTAAAGTCAATTCCTACTGTTTTTTTCACTATATTGCAGAAACGTCCTTTACAAATAAAGTTGAAAGTTTCCTCTTACATCTGGCGCCCTCTATTGGTAGATACATGAAACTTAACCTAAAAAAGCTAAAATTAATTTATTAAATTGAATGAATGAATTAATATTTGAAAAAACTGTATTAACATCAAGTGCCATCCACTACAATTTCAAAAAAATGTATTTGAACTTGGAGTGGATGAATAAAAAGTATTTTATGAACGATTGAAAATTTGAACAAGATATATATACAGGGAGAGTGTGAACTACAGTAGGAATTGAAAAATAAAAGAATCCACAGAATATAATTATTTGCTGTAACCAAAAAAAATTATGAATATTCCAATAGCAGATATTGATTTATGATGATTGATTTTGATGACAGATTTGATTAAGCCCAATGAATGTTTTATTTTTTAATTGATTAGCCAAATATTTGTATTCCAGAAGCAATTTTGAAGATATTCATAAAACGATATTAATTATAAATTCAGAGTAATAAGGGTGGTAACTTTAAAATCTGCTCCCAAGGTTTTTGCAATTATTTCCAAATTAGTTACTTTGTATGAGTTGGCGGATAGATACTGTTTTAGCGTTTTTACTTACTTTTTCTCTCTTTTTGTTTCTCGTAATTAATAAAATAAATAAATTATGTGGGAAATGAGCAGATTAAATTTAAATATTTTAATAAAAATTGTTTTGCCTCAAAATCTTTTATTTTAACATATTAGTTACCTTATTTAATGAATTTACTCTATTTAATATTCTGTTTTCCATCCAATAGATAATAGGCTTCAGATTCGAATCTTGTCGGTGTCATGCATGCTTGTTAGTGGTTCGGAATAATTTTAAATTCTAGGTCCCGATCTAATTAGCCTAAAGTGTGCAAAAAAAGACCGTAGAGCGAGAAACCAATCCAATAGATATTCAGAAAAATTTTGTTAATAATTTTCTCATCATCATCATTGGCGCTTTAGCTCTTTGGTGGACCAAGGCCTTCTGCCTACAGGCAGATTTCGAGACGAGAGATTGGTATATTTTAATGGGGTAGGATTGTCAGCCCTATGCCCAATGCTTTTGAGTCATATTAGACTGGGTCCTATGGTTCAAGGCCGTTTACCAAACTACTACAAGAATCCATGTCACCGAACGCCATAGCCATTGCCATAGTGCTACTCACTCAGCTATCAGACCCCTGATAATTTTCTGTGTCACGAATTTTCTTAATCAGATGACTTTAATGGACATCCTGTTTTATAATATATTATAAATAAATACATGTTCACAAGAAATATTATTCAAAGAAAGGCTATATCAACATGTAATCGAAAATTTTTGAATGAAAAGCAATAAAATAGTAAGACAAGAGAAAATAAAGGAGGTTGAGCATGTTTTGCAATAATCAATATTTACAACAACGTATGTAATAAACAGGCATTGAGCTGTATGAATTAGATATTTGTTGAATTTAGTTTATACACATATTTAATATATATTTTGTTATTTTAAAAAAAAAGAAAAGTTATAATTTTAGTATGAAAATAGTTCGACACAGTTACAAATTTTTAAATGTTTATTCAAGATGGAAAAGATGCTTTTATAAATTTAAATCAACTTTGACTTATTGCTGTTATTTTAACCGCATACCGTACTACATAACATATTTTGAATAAAAAAATATTATCGAAATAATACAATAAAATCTAAAATTATCTATATTTAACCCAAATCAGAAATTCTTTGTATTTTTCATTTTACTCAGAAATAATTTTCAAACAAATAATGGGAAAATTTATAAAGAAAAATTATTTTAAAAAAATAATTTAAAACCGTTTTGTGATTGCAGAGTATCTTCATGTTGATCCAGTCGATGAAGACCAAGAGATGTTTCCATCCCCCGAAGCTCTAGCTAGAAAAATATTCATTAAGGTAAGAATATTTATATTTTTTTATAGATAACATTTATAATAAAATACGATTTTTTTCTATATTTAAAGTGTTCATATTTAACTATATTTAAAAGAATTTCTGTTATCATTTTTAAAATAATTATGAAGTTTAATTTTAAAAGTTTTTGATTTTTAATCATTGAATATATGTAAAATAAGGTATATTTTATAAGATATAAGGCCAAAAGTGCTGCCTATCTGACTCTAAGACAGCACTTTTGGCAATCAATTTCCTCCCTCACGCCTCAGTCTACTTCCATCGAAAAATGCATTTCTTGCCTTGAAGACTTTGCCTCAAAGGGCCAGCATATCATTCTGCAGTGGATCCCAGGCATTGTGGGATCCTGGGTAACGAGAAGGCGGATTGGATTGTCTTGACAAAAAAGGAACAACCATCACCCAAATTTTTTATAAAAAGGGTTTTTTTTACTCGATAAAACTAATGATCCGAGACTGTTTTCGGATAATCAATTCAGCTAATAATTGCTCTATCTGAAGGCAACTCATCTAAAACCTGGTTTACCTTCATTCTAAATGTTCCTGATCCCAGGTTTAAAGCTGTTGCCCTTTTCAGACTCCAAGAAAAAGATGATTGTTTGGCCAATCAACTTTTTCTGAATGAGAATATTTGAAAGCCCAAAATGCATGCTCTGCAGTCTTGGGGAGGACATGGATTCATCCCACCTTCTTTTCTGCCATGCACTTGTTTCCTCTACTGTGTAGGGTCGTTACTAGGACGCTAGGGCCCTTTTGGGCTAAACATATCACTGTGTGATTGCCTTCGTTTCTCGTTGTTGTTGTTTTTATATTCCTTACGTTCTTTTTATTTTATTGCTTATTATAACCTACCATTGGAATTTTAAAAAAACTTTAAAATTTTTGTTGTTAATGTTTAGATAAACTGAAAGTTAATCCATAAAATAATTTTATAGATTGCATTTATATATTAAGTTAATTATGTTATTTCTACAATAAAAGCTTTAATTTAGATATATTTATTTGTACTTATTGGAGAATTTTTATCGCTATCATTTGATGTTAGTTGTATAAAATTGCACGACTTATTTCATGAGTGATTATAATTAATTGAAGTCATTACTTAATAATCAATATAACTTTTGATAAGGCATACCTCTAATAAAAATGTTATTATTTTTTTTATAATATTAATATAACTTTCGTGTATTTGAGTTATTAAACAATAATATAAAACCTTTAACAATTTTTAAATTGCATTTAAAAATTACTAGAAAAATAAATTATGCGATATATGGTTTTCATCCTTGATAATATTAAAATTTTTTTAGCATATTTACTATTTCTTCGTCCGATAAAAATTTCAAGTTACATATATATTCGGTGCCGTAGGTCCCGGCGGTGTCCTGGATGGTTGTAGGGGTTCGGAATTCACTTTAAACTGCAGGCCCTAGTCTAATGTGATTATAGAGAGTGGGGCGTAGGACTGAGAACCCTACCCCGTTAAATGAAAAATAGCTCGTTGCGCCAATGAAGAAGAGTTATTGTATTGTATGCTTCAACAAAACATGTAAAAATAAAAAAAAATTCACTGTACTAAATTACTTCCCATAGTTGTTTCATACCAAACTTGGTAAACAGCACCATCTAGACCAAGGCCAAGAACCCGTGTGGTCCCATGGAAAAAGGGACAGCTTCTGTTATGATGGAACACCATTAGGTAGAAATCTGACTTGTCCCAGTGGCGATGATTTTTAAGGGTTGTCATCCCTACGCCCAAGTCATATTAGACAGGGACCTACGGCTTAAAGTGGATTCCGAACCACTACAAACATCCATGGCACCACCGGTAATCGAACCCGAAATCTGTGGCACCGAGCGCCAGTGTACTAGTCACTCTGCCATGCAGGCCCACTTTCCATAGTAAAAGACTAGTTTTTAATATATTACTTTAGTTTTACTACTTTCCGTAATAAAAGAAAATACTATTAAAATTTAGAAATTAATATGTAAAATTCCAACTTATATAAATTTGATATTTATACGATTAAACATTTTGGTATCATTTAACAATATAATTCAACAAAATTGAATTAAATTCATTTCATATTTGCAAACAATTTTTATACAAAATTTTTAATTTGAAGATTTATCAAAGACGACTTTATTTAAATAGAAGAAAAGTCACAATTAAATTGAATTTCAGAGCAAGAAGTTGAAGCCGATGCAGGACGACGACGGCATCATGATGGCAGCTGAGGAATTCATGTTGGAGGACGAGGAGGAACGTGAGGAAGCTCTGGCAGCCATGATGGCGGCACCCATTCCAGATTTCGACGGCGAAGACCCATTGCCACCTCCTATGGCTGCCCCGGTAATTACAATAGAATTCTTTTTTTTTTTTATTAATGATGCAAAAAAAACAAAAAAAACAAAACAAATTGTTTCACAAACAAATTTTCTACATAGTAAATGTTGACAATGTACAGAAGAATAGCAATATAGTGTAACGTCTCGGTCTATACTACAGCTATAACGCCTTCAAGAAGAGGGCCATTTTCAGGTTCATGGGAACACTTTAATTTTTATTTGCAACCATAAAATATATATACACAGAATTCTATTTACAAAGAAATGAAAATTAAAGATATAAATTAGATTCCCAAGTGCTGTTCACTCCAAGGATGTAGGTTTTCAGAGTTCTCGAGTCTCAAAACACGTGGTCTGCGGCAGACCTTAAATATTACATGCCGTGATACACGAAAACACAAGGGGCTCACTTTGAAAACAGGCTGAAACTTCGACTTGTTCAGTCACATTACAGAAAAAGAGAAAACCAATATTTCTTATTTAATCGTAGCAGAACACTTTTCCGTCCAACTCTAAAAACCTTCCTTTAAGAAAATCCGCCAAGGAGGGCGGGTCAGGTTCCTTCATTTCTCATTGGAGTGGATACTTCCACATCCCATGGTCTATCACCAATCACGATGCAGTACCTCATGAAGTAGTCCATATCCCATCTGTAATTGTTTCGATCTCTGAATATCGAACAGACAATCGCTAATTTTATGAGGTCTCATTATCCATGACATTGAATGTCTGCTATCAGATATGAGTGGCAGGTTTTCTCATTATTGAAAAACACTAATTGTACGTAATATAACTACCCACTGCATTGCCTATGTGCTGTCAAATTTGAGTGATAGGTTGTTATTATATACTTGTTAAAGATTATATATTCCTCTCTCCTGGGAGAGAAATGCCACAACTCTTCCAGGGGGGAAAATGCTACAGTATGAGTGACATATAAATCATGCCCACTCCTCAAAAATCTATGTTTTTAGAACATGAAGTCTAAACTGTAGAAAACTGTTTGAGATTTTGAGTAAAAAAAATATTGAATGATTTACGATTTTAAATATACTTAGGAAATTCAGTAATGTGTCAAAAAATATGATAGAATTAAATAAAATAGTTCCAATTGACCCAAGTTAATTAACGAATTGGCTGAATCTTTTTTGAAAACAGTTAGGCTCGTTGAAAGATTAAATGACCAAAAATATTACCAAAATATAAGTACGTATTGGATTAAAATAAATGGCTTAATAGGCTTATGATTTTTATGTTTGTAAATGTTTTTATGTTTTACTGAATGTAATTTAGAAAACATAAAACATTTACATTTTATGTTATATTTGATAAATAATACTTCCATTTATATAGAAAATTATTGATTTATCTTTCAAATAATGAGAGTTATTTAAACCCTCGCATGGCATTCATTGAAAAAGTAAATGATAAAACATTTTCACACATGAAATTTAGTTACCCAATTTCATATGAATAAATGATCCTTTTAACAATAAGTTTGAAAAAAATACAAATCACATTTTTTTTTTTTATGAAATCAATTTATTTTCATTTTCAGTCTCACGGTCCCCGAATAGCTCAGGAACTCTCAGATTTGGTGAATTATTTCTCAGCTAAGCGATTCAGTTCATTTAATGAATGCAGAGTATGCTGTGAGTATTGTTTTCTTATGCATAAGTAAACTTTTAAATATTATCTAAATAAAGTAGTACTTTATCTATGTAACTGATATTGAATACGATTGAAAACAGGGAACTAACAAGGAGATATTGCATTATAAACTTATCTGAAAATATTGGCGAAAATTCAACCAAATAAATAACAAATTTTTATATGAATATTTACTTCCTTTTCTACTGCAAAAATATACAACAAAAGAAAATATCGAAATGTTTTGCGGAAGAATATAATAAATTGTTCATATATAAAATGCACAAAATCCAAAAACTATATTTATTCATAAAATTTCCACGTAGTATATAAAAATTCAGAAGTTAATAGGCGATATATATTTAAAATTATTTTCGTTGTCAACATAAAAGCCACTTTTCTTGAAATTTATTATTTAAAAATATTATGCTTTTGATCTACATGTTCATTACCATTAAAATTGCAGGACATTATGATTGCTCTGCTTCACAAAATATCCCATTAAAATGTTATTTAGTAATTACTAACAGATTATAAAGGAATTAATAATGCACGAATAATTATTAATAACAATCGAAACAAATAGTACGTCGTACATGTCGGAAAATATACTCATGTCCATAAATTAAGGATAATTCAGAATCACACAGAAATTGAACTCTAAAATAAAAATTTCACCTGTAGAATTATCACACACATCTTGAAGAAGAATATGCAAATTACAGGAAACCACCAGATGGCGCCGATAGTACGTCACAATGACGAGAGCGTAAAAGAGGGGTATATAAGGAATGGTGGCAAAGAAGTAAAATTGTTCACAAGCGCTTTAAAAGCCTTTCAGTGCAATAACCGCATAGTTATGGCACAAAGGAAGCATTTGGATGATTTTTTACGTGGTAGAATTATCGGAAGACTGGAATGTGGACGTACCCAGCTGGAAGTATTCGAGGAACTTGGAATCGCCCAGTCATCTCCACGCTTTGACAACGATTCCAACATGATGGTAATGTGAGTAGATGTTACAGCACAGGTCGCCCCCGAGTTACAACGCCGTATGAGGACCGGTATTTAGCAGTTACTGCCAAAAGAAACAGACGGAGCACAGCATCAGACCTGTCTCGTCAGCTCTCTTCAGCTACCGGTACGACAGTTTCAAGGAAGACCGTGTACAGACGCTTAGGGCACATTGGTCTATATGCTCGTAGGCCTGTCAGATGTGTTCCACTTACCGCAACTCACTGTCGCCTGCGATTAACTTGGAGTAGAGAGCATGCATTGTGGACACCGCAACGGTGGTCTTGTGTGATGTTTTCCGACGAGTCCAGGTTTAGTTTGCAGTCTGATTCTCGCCGGACTTTCATATGGAGAGCGCCAGGTACCCGTTACCACCAAGAAAACACCATTGAACGACACCGTTACGGTGGTGCAGGAGGGCTCGTTTGGGGAGGAATTATTCTTAGTTGCAGAACTGACCTGCATGTTCAGAGTGTAACGATGACAGGCCACATCTATCGGGATGTCATTCTAGAACAACATGTACGTTTGTTTCGGGGCGCCATGGGTGCTGAATTTCTGTTTATGGATGACAACGCCCGTCCTCACCGTGCAAACATTGTAGACGAATGCTTTCAATTGGAGGATATCACCCGTATGGATTGGCCAGCATATTCACCGGACTTGAATCCAATAGAGCATGTGTGGGATATGCTTGACCGACGAATTGCAGCCCGTCAACCCCCTCCCACCTGTCAACCGGAACTTCGGAGGGCATTGCTTGATGAGTGGTGTAATATTCCCCAAGATCAGATTGATAATTTGATACTCAGCATGCCTAGGCGTTGTAAGGCCTGTATTGCATCGTCCGGGAGACATACTCCATATTAACCATCATACTAACCATGTTATACTGTTTTTTGTAAATAGGTTCTTTTTGAAATTTGCTCCAGGGAGTAAAAAATCGCAATTTTTATTAATTATGTCAAACATATAGCATCTTTTTGCTCTTTACCTTTTTGTTTAATAAATAGACTTTACAAATAAGTCAAATTTGTTTTTCTTCTGTCTCTTTCTTTGCCTGAACTTCATTATCCTTAATTTATGGACATGAGTGTACAATGGATTTTAGTATTTTCAAAACATTTCAATCATTTTTGCAATTAGAAAATCACTATTTTATCTTATTGTAATGCTAGTAGATTCGTAAAATATGCTTCAATTTTTTTGTTCTTTTTTTATGCTATTTAATTTTCAATAGTTTGAAAAAAATCGGTAAATAATGGACTTTTTTAATCAGCTTTTTTTCGTTATCGCAAAAATATTTATTTTTCTCTTTAATTTTTAATTATCCATTATGACTATGAGTTGAAACGCAAATTAATTCATATCTTTAGAGAGCTAGAATTTTTTTTAAGGTTTCAAATCAAGCTCATGTTTTGCATTCTCCGCAATTGTTAATAACTTAACTAATGCTCGCATACACAGAATTTGGCGAACATCGAAATCGCGCCAAGGGTATAAATTAAATTGCATTTTTAACAATTATAATATTTCAAAGTGATTTAAATACATAATTTTGATTTCCAGAATTACAGTTCAGTTTGTTAACCGAATATTTCATTTCTAGGGCAATTCAATGAAATGTCTTCATTCTCCGAAAGTGTGGCTTTAAACCTAGCCTACAGTGATGGACCAGATTTCGTAGCGTTCAACCGTAAGCACATTGCGCGCATCTATCCCAAGGGCACTAGGACGGATTCAACCAACTACGATCCCGTGCCTTACTGGAATGTCGGGTGCCAACTAGGTATAGTTATTTACTATTAAATTGTCATTCATTTTATAATTTGTTTGAGAAATATTAGAAAATAACCGATTTTTTTTTAAAATTATACGCCACACATATACACGCATATAAATTTACAATAATATTCTTACTGATGTTATAATTTTTCCATTGCTTTTTTTAACTTTCATTTTATTGTTATTGACAAATAGTAAACCCATTAAAGATATCATTAAAGAAAAAGCTCTGATCCTATATGAAAAATTAATAAGAACTGGAAATCCCTACTGGATTAATTATTCAGCAATAACCAGAAATTCAAAAAAAAAAGTTTTGTTCAGTTTGTCCTGGACGTCAAACAGAATCCTGAATTGCCAGCTGATTTTCAGGAGTTAGAAAAGCCATTTAACCCATTTCATTGTATTCTATTAAAATTTCAGTCTTTGCAATCTTTTCATTGTTCTTGCCTTTCGCATTTCGTACTGATGAAATGTTAATTTAGTGTTATTTTAAATTCACGGAAAATATTTAACATATTTAATTCACTATTTACTCATGCAATAGCTGTTGAAGATGCATTTCACTTTTGTATTAAAAAAAAGTTTTGTTATTTCATTTTTTTTACAACGTCTCAAGTAAACATGAAATTAAAAAGTAGTTTTAAAATGTTTTGTTACATTTTAAATTATATTTTAGTTTACAATAAATTGCATCATTTTGATTCATATTTTTCTTCCAGTTGCGTTAAATTACCAAACATGGGACGAGCCCATGTACATTCACGAAGCAAAATTTGCTCAGAATGGAAAGTGTGGATACGTTTTGAAGCCCAAGTACCTCATTGATAAAGGTTTGCTTCTTCAATCTCTCTCCAAATTGCTTCTATTTTTTAAAATTTTAATCAATTAAATACTAAACAATTTCATATACAATAGCAAGCTCTTTGTTATGCAAAAATTTAAGAAAAAATCGTTTACTTCAATTTAATCAAGTCTTATTTCCGGATAAAAAGTTTTTATCAATAGCATTGAGTATATG
>BPLQ01008624.1:0-16189 GCA_021605075.1 Caerostris darwini
TTTAAAGCATTAAAAATTAAATTTGTAGAAATCATCTGTTTGTGTATCGATCGTTCCGTACACGGAAACAAATATGGAAAAAGGACATGGTAAACCATCTTGTTCTTTTAATAAAAGAGAGTAGCAGTCAAGTAGAGCAATAGAGCGACAGTAATCAGACAGGACGCGAATTCGACATCACTGTTTATTTAAATTTTTCAATACCTGCCTTGTAAACATTAGTTTTGTTTCTAAAATTGGTTAAAAAAGTTTTGAGATTGATGAATCAAAATTAAACTTGTGAAACTGCTATTACTTCAGTAAGAGTGAGCGAGGGAATATATTCTTCTATTGACAATTATTCCATGATTAGATGGAGCATAAAATTAAGTGCCCGTAAATCAACACTTACGGAGAAGCTGATGTAAAATTTCCCTTTAAATTGATCAAACTAGTTTAATAAGGTCGGAGTAGCGAATAAATTTATAGAAAGCTAAAATGAGTCTCATTCACAAAATTGGGTTAAAAAAGCATTTTTGCCGATTTTTTTTTCTTTTTCACTTGGAAGGAACGGAAACTTTGTCATGTCCTGAATTTCAAAATATCGAATATACTGCGTATATTTACCATCCAGAAAAAAAAATGTTGACGATTTACATTTGGATGTATTCTTTATTGTGGCGTTCGTGACTGCATTCCCTGAAGTGACGCTTTTCAGTTCTGGGCTAATAGCACACGAACACCACAAACTGTGGAATTCCAAATTAGTTCCTGCAACTTAAAAGAGAATTCTATGGCCATTTTAAAATGTTCATTTTTTTTCATAACTTTTGTAGGGAATGGGACTTTTGCATCTTTGCCTGGATATTACTGCTTTGTATGTTACTGCATGAAGCAGTGTCTGTTACACTTTAAATAAAATCGGAATTGTAACTGTATGTCAAGATTTTCACATAATTTTAGAAATCTACAAAGAAATGAACGAAACAATGATAATGATGCATAATTTTCTTAGTCTTCCAAATTTTAATTCTGTATTTAATATCTTGGCAAGCGTCTTCTGGTACGGTTACAGTTTCGCTTTCCCACCAAATGTCAGCTATGAGGCAGAAATAATTATTTCTATGTGATTTTTAGAGTATTTCGTGTTGCTGCTGATCACTTTAACACCAGCTGCAGCTGCCAACCATGCAGCGGCGATGCAGAGGGAAATTGTTCTGTCTTTGCCAGCTTGGTTTCCAAAGCGGTACCGCATCATAAAACTTCATGTGCACCGTAAATTCATGCACAAAACTGCTTTGACATTGTGGAAAATCTACCGAATCGACAAATCTTTACTAATGAGTTCTGTTGGCACTCTTATTTCTTATGGAATTCTGGTGGGCACCTTAGGAAGCGTCCCGAATTCAAATAACGAGAAGTAATCAATTATTTCTTAGTATAAAATTTAAAATAATTTTTTTGAAACATAAAGAAAATGTATGACATTATTTTAACCGTTAGAAATACAGTTATAAAATGTTTAAAAATATACTTATTGGAAATTATTTATACAGTTTTATTAAAAAAAAATAATCTAATATTTTATTTGTATGAATATATTATTTTTTTTCATTTTTACATTTTTTCTTTTCAAAATAATTCAAAACTAATTTTTCCAATTTATTGATTTTGATAAAAAATAATAAAGCCTTGAAATTTAATTTTAATATATTAAATATATCGAAAAGTATGTGTACCGAAATTCATGCACAAAACTGCTTGGACGTTGTATAAAATATATTGAATCTACAAATCTTTGCTAATTAGTGCAATAGTCACTTAAATTTGATATGGAAATATGATCGGTACTCTATGAAGAATTCAGTGTTCATATGAAGAGAACTAATAGAATATTCATTAATATAAAATTGTCTTTATATACATTTTTTGCAAAATGAATGGAATTATTTTCAATGTCAATGAAACATGTAGTGCTGTTTATGTAAGTTAAAAATATAATTTTTTTGCTAGTTTAATATGCTTAATTATAATTTATGTAATTACATGCTAAATTCTCATTTCAAAAAAGGTTTTTTACATTTATTCTTTTTTATTTACAAATATTAATGTTACAAAAGAGTTTCGAAACACACATTACATTAAAAAACACAGCGGCACTGTTTAGTAACAAAATCTCAATGAGAAACATGCACTACAAATGCGATCATACTCGTATTCGGAAAAAGTTATCAAAACACAATTACTTTTATTCCAAATTCCTATGACCTGAGAAGAATAAATTTGTATTAATATTTACTTTGATGAATATTTGAAACTCAAATTTCGTAACGAAATTGAACGAGCAACATTATTTCTTCATGATGCTTTTAATTCAAGGGAATAAAATGAATAATATTATAAAAGCAAATTCTACCAGTTAACAGACGCACATTGAGGAAATTGAGGCTGTAATATATATGGTGGAAATTTTAGAAAATTCTTAATAACTGCAAATAAGTATTTTGGTATCTTTTTTTGTGGTCCAGGAAGTAAATATTTATATTATGATATAGTATTTCAACATAATTACAGATACATTCTTGCTACAAAAATATTCTATATTTATATTTACGACTTGACTTAAAAGAATATTTTTTTATAAAACAAAAATTCGGGATATCCAAAATATTATAGCGAAAAATGATAAGAAATTTCTAATCAAATACATGGCTTAATTATTAAAATTTTTTTTTCTATTATACATAATCATAATATATAGGCTTATTAAACTTCTGAATACTAAATTGTTAATAAATATTCTAATTCTAAAAAAAATATGTTGAATTATATGCATAAGGAATCAAAAATGTGTATGAATAAAATATAAATTATCAAATTCTAATGCAAATAAACAAATCCCTCCCCTCTACATCTGTCAATTAAATATTTTGCTATCAAATATACATTAAAAGTTACGAAAACATAAATATTAACTCTATTAAATATTCCGTTATAAAATGGATAGAAGAACACATCAGCTTACATCTCTACTAGAAAATTCGATTTATTTTCTTAAATTTCCCATGAGAAAATACATATATTATTAAATAATTTTAAAAAATAACCCTAATTTTTTACAAATATTTTATATTGTTATGCAGAAGCCATCATTCGATTTCAAGTATATATGAAGACATTTTATATTAAATAGTTTCCGTCCTTTTTAATTATATTTTATTAGTTATAATTTGAAAATGATAGTTCTAATATAAATAATTCTGTATTAAAACTTTTTAAATTTAATTTACACTTTAAAGCAGCATGTTTGTTAAAAGACATAAAACATTTGTTTCTCAAATGAAGATAGATAAAGAACTTACTTCGTTATTAGAGGTGCACATTTTACAACCGATATTTTTTGAGATTCTTAAATATCTAAAAATTTGAATACTTGCCAAGTTAACCTTTGTTGAATCATTTGATACTAAGCATTAAAGTGTCCAGACTTTTGTTTATTTTCTTCAATAAGTTCTAATAAACAACAAAACAACAAAAACAACATGAAACAACAAAATATCTCTATTTTTGAGGTTGAAATGAAATTTGTAATATAAATTATCATTACTCATTTTAGTAACATAGTGTTCATTTTATTGTCCGATATTAAACTCAAAACAGAGTAACCAAGTACGTTGAAAAGGTTTAAAATTCTTAATTTGAATGTTAGGGGAGTTTTGCTTTTACTTGCATTTATATCTACATATTTAGAAGGTTTAATTTACCATAATAGCTAGATTTGAAGTAGCTTCACAAAAAGAATCAGCAGCCAATCAATATTAAAAGTATACTTAATAAGTTAATGAAATACATTAGTATTTCTAACGGGAACATTTTACTGAAACAAAAAGATACTTAGTCTACTGTTCGTGATATGAATTATTAAGCAGAAAAAGTATTTAATTTTAAAATGAATACTTTTAGCCTTCACTGTAAGTTAAAAAATAATTTATAAAATTATTCGGCTAAATTACACCAGATATATCGATAACTATTATTCTAACTGGTTTCCACTGCATTGCCAAGTAAAGCTAAAAAAGTAGACAAATGAATTCATTTTTATTAAAAAACGAAATTAGAAAATAATTACCTTAAAATATTTTAGATGCTGTAACCAAAATATTAAATGAACAGCTCCACGTATTTATTGAAAAAATACAATTATTGCTGTATTGAAATAGTATTTATGTTATCCTCCATTATTAATCCTCCATTTTAGAATAAGACCAACAACTAAGGCCTTATTAAAACTTTTTTCATTTAGTTTGTTTTTTAAAACTGTTATGCTTATTTCATGAAAAATATTACTGCAAATACAACATTTTATTCCTCAAATGAAAATAGATAAAGAACTTTCTTTGAAAATAGAGGTGAAAATGTTACAACAAATACTTCATTCAGATTAATAGGTATTTTTAAAAAATGAATATTTGCCAAATAAACATTTGAAAAATCATTCGAAATGAGAAATAAAATGTCCAGGCTTCTTTTGTTTGTTTTATCCTATAATTACTAATACATTTTATTAAGTGCACTTTAACAACAAATTTTTTAAAAAATTTTTCATGCTGAAATGGATTTTTAAAATAGCAGTTTCTCAAAACGAATCATAAACCATACCATTAATCTGATCTGATTTATAAGAAATACTGAAAATCCATAATGTAATAAAGTAATGAAATGCATTTGTATTCATAATAGGGAAATTTTACTGAGAGAAAAAGATAGTTATTCTTCTATTCGAAATAAGATATTACTTTACTGAGAAATTAACTCCTAACAGCTCATGTTGAGAAGTGGTAAAATATAATGTGAAATATTTTTTAGATTTTATCGATTCACATGTATCTTTTATTGAACTTTCCAAACACGAGAACTGATAAGGAAAAGGGACGTGATAAGCCATCATGTTTTTTGATAAAAGAGTGGTGCGATCAAGACGGTACAGCTAAGACACGATTTAGACATCTTTGTGTAAATTTTTCAATACCAGCATTACAGATATTATTTCTGTTCCAGAAAATGATTAACAAATTATTGTCATGTATTAATCGAAATTATACTTCTAAAACTGTCATAATTTCAGTAACACTGAAAGAGGGAAAAATATTCATCTATTGACAATTAATCCAGGATTACGTTTCACGTAATATCGTGCTGTCGTAAATTAACTGTTACAGAGTAGCTGATGTAAAATATTCCTTTACATTGATCACACAAGTTTTCTAAGATCGACGAAGTGAATATATTTTTAGAAAGCAGTAATGAGCAATTCCCAAAATTGGATAAAAGAAGCTTTTCAGCCAATTTTTTTACTTTTTCACTTGGAAGGAATGGGAACTTTGCCATGTCCTCATTTTTGTGGAAGAAGCTATTTTTCGAAGGTGATTTGGAATTTCCCCAAATATCTCTTTCCATGTTTAATGTGTTGCAATGTGATGATCCAAATTCTGTGGCTCACTTTCATTTCCAATCACAAGGATGAGTGGACAGTACTGATTGTTCTTTTTCTCCAACTGTGGATCTCCATCTGCGTGTTTCGATGCCGTGCCCGAATTCGTTTGTTGACGGAAGAACTTTATAGAATTTCGAACATGCTGCATGTTTACACCATCCAGAAAAAGAAAATGTTGAAGATCTTCATTTGGGTGTATTGTTTATTCGTGACCTGCGTGACTGTATTCTTGGCAGTGATGGTTTTCAATTCTGGGATGGTAGCTCAACAGCAGTACCAACTGAGGAATTCCGATACAGTTGCTACACACTTAAAAGTGCACACAGAGGCCATTTTGAACGGTTCATTTATTTTCACGACCTTAGTAGGGAATTTTTTCTCTGGAATATTACCTGGATATTATTGCTTTGTATGTTGCTGTATGAAGGAAATTTTCTTACATTTTGTATGGAAATCGAAAGTTTTGATTGCACGTCTAGATTATCCAAGAATTTTAGAAATCTACAAAGAAATGAATGAAACAATGATAATGATGGATGATTTTCTTAGTCTTCCAATTTTGGTTTCTGTAGTAAATATCTTGGCAAGCCTCTTCTATTTCGGTTACAGTTTCGCATTCCCACCAAATGTTAACAATGTGACAGGCATATTTGTTTCTATAGGGTTTTTACAGTACTTCGTCTTGCTGCTGATCACTTTAACTCCAGCTGCAGCTGTCAACCAAGCTGCGGCGATGGCAAGGGAATTAGTTCTGTCCCTGCCAGGTTGGATTCCAGAGCGATACAGCATCATAAAGGTACTTGTGTGTCGGAGTTTCATGCACAAAACAGCTTTGACATTGTGTAAGATTTATCGAATCGACAATTCTTTACTCATTAGTGCTATAGGTACTCTAATTTCGTATGGAATTCTGGTTGGCACTCTGGGAAGTGTTCAGAGTTCCAATATTGAGAAGTAATCGAATATTATATAAAATTACCTTCATATAAGTTTTTTTTTATAAAATGATTGAAGTTTTTTTTAAAGTCAATAAAATATGTAGTGCTGTTTATGTAAGTTAACAGTATAATTTGTGTTAATTTAAAGCATTCAATTATGATGTGTGTTAATTTAATGTATTTAATTATAATTTGTGTTAATTTATTGTATTTAATTATAATTTGTTTTAATTTATTGTATTTAATTATAATTTGTTTTAATTTATTGTATTTAATCATAATTTGTGTTAATTTATTGTATTTAATTATAATTTGTGATTATTTATTGTATTTAATTATAATTTATGTAAATACTCCCTAAACTGTCATTTTAAAAATGTGTTTTGCATATGTTCTTTTCCATTAAAAATATTAATGTCACAACATTGTTTTCAAAATACGAATTACATTAAAAAACACAGCTGTAATATTAGGTAACAAAATCTATGCGCTAACAAATCTATCTAAAAATATGCGCTCCATCCGCAGTCATATACGTAAACAAGTTATCAAGCCAATTATTTAAAAACACTTTGACATGAGAGGAATAAATTAGTTCTTGTTCTGATAAATATTAGGAATTCATTTTCGGTATCTGAATGTACAGCAGCAGCATTCTTTCTTCAAGAAACTTTTAGTTCATAGAAATGAATAATATCATAAAAGCAAATTCACACACAAAATTCCCTCAAATTCACAAACAAATTCACACAAGACACCAAAAATTAACACACACACTGAGGAACTTCTGCTTATATGTATTGGGGAATTTTTAGAAAATTCTTACTAACTGTAAATAAGTAGTTCCTTGTCTTCCTTTCTGGTCCTATATTCAGGTATTACATATTATTATTATGACCTAGCATTTCAACCAAATTACAAATTCATACTTGTTAAAAATACTTTTCTATATTTACATTTATGATTTAGAAAGAACCTTTTTGGTAACAAAAAAAGTGGGATATTCAAAATATTGCAGTGATCAATTGTAGGATATTTCTAATAAAACAGTAGAATAAATCATCAAGGGATAATTTATTTTATACAAAATCGTAAGATATATACTCAGATAAAAGCTTCTAAATAGTTAATAAATATTCTAATTATAAAACATAATATAAGCAGTTATATGCATAATGAATCAAAAACATCTATATTAATTAAAGGTTTTCAAATTCTAAAGCAAGTAAAAATATTTTTCCCCTATACATCTGTGAATATTTATCAAATCTGCCTGTTAGATAATTCCGTATCAAATAAACTTTATAAGTTGCAAAAATGTAACTTATTAATTCTATTACAAATGTAAAATGCATCTATTTTGTAAACTTAAAATCTTTCACCGAGAGTTGGTATTATTATTTTTGTTTTGACAGTTTTAAAAGAACTTTAATTTTCCCATGAGAATATATTATAAAATATTTTTAAAAGCAACACATTTTTTCACTAATATATTCTTTTGATTCGCATAGGCAATCAATGGATCTCAAACAATTTTGAAGATATTT
Organism: Caerostris darwini; assembly: GCA_021605075.1. Classification (NCBI taxonomy): domain Eukaryota; kingdom Metazoa; phylum Arthropoda; class Arachnida; order Araneae; family Araneidae; genus Caerostris; species Caerostris darwini. The sequence continues at coordinate 7,959 of BPLQ01008624.1, forward strand.
AACATTAACTATTTTTGTCTATTTTAGTTAGAAAATTAATAACTAATGCCTTATTAAAACTTTTTTCATTTAGTTCACACTTTAGAGCAGTTATGTTTCTTCCATGAAACACAATTGAAGCAAATAAACATTTTGTTTTTGAAACGAAATAGATAAAAAACTTTCTTTGATATTAGAGGTGTAAATGTTACAATAGATATTTTTTTGAGTTTCATATGTACTTTTGTAAAAACTGAATAATTTTCAAATTAACTTTTGTAGAATCAATTGGTATGGAGAAATAAAATGTCTAGACTTATTGTGTTTGCTTTATCCAATCATTACTAATAAATTTTATTAAAATCCCTTTATGAAATACATTAAAATATCTTCATTTTTCTGGCTCAATGGGTTTTTAATATAACATTTAAAATTGTCTTTACTCATTTTAGTAATGCATTTCGGTTCATCATATTATCCGAAATTAAACACAAAACAGTGTAACTAAGTTCTTTTAAAAGGCTCAATTTGGATGCATTAACAATTTGGTTTTTTATTTTCAACATTTATATCTACTTGTTTGAAAGACATTTATGTTATCATAATAGCTTGGATAATTGTAGCTCCACAAAACGAATCATCAACCCTACCAGTAATCTGACCAGATTTACATGAAACAGTAACAATGGATAATGTAATAAGCTAATAAAATTCATGAAATTTTCTAATGAGTACATTTTACTGAAAGAAGATAATTAGTCTACAGTTCGTGTTGAGTAAAAAAACATTTAGTTTTAAAATGAATACTTATATCCTACATTGTAAGTTAAAAAATTACTCACCCTATTGCACCAAATAAATGGGAAACTGAAATAATATTATAGTTATTCTACTTTTCGTGTTGCAAAATTAGTGAAAAAATTTCATTTTAAAATGAACTATTTCATTTTTCATTGTAAGTTAAAAAATAATTTATAAAATTTCTCAGCCGAATTAAACAAAATAAATTGAAAACTATCACTCTAACTAGTTTCCATTCAATTGCCACAAAAAGCTGAAAAGTATTCTTCCATTCAACTACCAAGTAAAGCTAATAAAGTAGACAAATGAATTAATTATCATTATATAACGAAATTAGAAAAGAATTGTATAAAATATTTTGGATGCAACAAACAAAATTTAAAATGAACAGATTTATATATTTTTTATCAGCATAAATACAGTTATTGCTACATCAAAAAAAATTCTTATCTGCTAACGGCCAACATTTAAAAAAAAAATTTAAAAATACATCTGCAGAAATCATTAGTTAGTGAACAGATATTTACAAACACGAAAACAGTATGTAAAAGGACATAGTAGGCCATCGTGTTTTTTAATAAAAGAGAGGAGCAGTCAAGAGGAGCATTATTGTGTCCAGATAGGATTCGAAACTGACACTGTTGTTTGTTGAAGTTTTTTCAATATATGCATTGCAAACATCAGTTTCTAAAATTGATCAACAAAGTATTGTCATGAATGAATCGAAATTATTAGGATTAGATTAATCAGGATTAGATTTCACGTAATATTTCGCTCTCGTCAATTAACAATTAAAGTGTAGCTGATGTCAAATATTCCTTTTAAATTGACCACACAAGTTTGCTAAGGCCGAAGAAGGGATTAAATTTGTAGAAAACCAAAATGAAGCCTTCACAAAATTGGATAAAAGAAGCTTTTCTGTCAATTTTTACTCTTTACTATTTGCAAGGAATGAAATCTTTGCCATCTCCTGAATTTTTTTCTAAAAACACTTTACTCAAGTTGATCTGCAATTACAGCAAATATCTGTTTCCATGTATTTTAATTTATATCGCCGTGATCTAAATTTTGTGGCTATGCTTCATTTCCAGTTACAAGGATGAATGGGCTACACTTATTGTTCTGTTCCTCCAACTATGGATCTACATCAGCGTGTTTCGATCCCGTACTAAAATTCGACTGCTGACGGAAGAACTTCCCAGAATCTCGAACATGCTACGTGTTTACACCCTCAAGAAAAAGAAAATATTCAAAGTTTGCATTTGGGTGTATTGCGTATTCGTGACGTTATTGGCTATATTCCTTGAAGTGACTATTTTCAATTCTGGGATGATAGCTCATGCACAGCACAAACTGCAGAATTCCGAATTAATTCCTGCGCACTTTAAAAAGCCCACCGTGGTCATTATAAACTGTTGGTTTATTTTCACCACCTTAGTAGGGAATTGTTTCTTCGTAACATTGCCTGGATATTACTGCTTTGTATGTTACTGCATGAAGCAGTTTCTGTTACACTTTAAATTGAAATCGAAAATTTTAACTGCACATCAAGATTATCAGAGAATCTTAGAAATCTACAAAGAAATGAACGAATCAATGATAATGATGGATAATTTTCTTAGCCTTCCCATTTTTTTTCTGTAGTTAGCACCTTGGTAAACCTTTTCTGGTACGGTTACAGTTTCGCATTCCCACGAAATGCTGACAGCGTGACAGGTATATTTTTTGTTGTGGGACTTTTACAGTATTTTTTGTTGCTGATGATCATTTTAACGCCAGCTGCAGCAGCCAACCAACCTGCGGCGATGACGAGGGAAATTGTTCTGTCTCTGCCAGATTGGTTTCCAAAGAGCTACAGCATCATAGAGGTTAATGTGCGCCGGAAATTCATGCAGAAAACTGCTTGGACGTTGTGGAAAATTTACCGAATCGACAATTCTTTACTCATCAGTGTTATAGGATCTCTTATTTCGTATGGAATAATATATAAATTTTAAAATACGTTTTTTAAAACTTTAAGCAAATATATGGAATTATTTTTAATGTCAGAAATAGTTAGTGGAAAACTTTACATATGTTATGGGTATTTATAATGTAGTTTTATTATACTATTTTATTTATGTCTATTCCTTTTATTTAAGATTTATTGTTAAAATATTTCAAAAAGGGCTTTTACATTTATTATTTTAATTAAAATTATTAATGCCGAAAATATAATTTTAATATATTAAATACTATGACAAACACTACGGAAATGAATATGTTTCTAAACGAATTATCAAAGACCCATTAACAATATTCTATATCACTCAGAAGTGCAATAAATAAATTTGATATTCTTCTGTATTGAATAAGAGGAACTCAATTTTTTTGTTTTGGAAAACGAACCAGATCATTTAGTAAGAATATTCATTCAAGATGCTTTTAACTCATTGGAATAAAGTGAATGATTTCATAAAAGCTAACGTATGATTATCAATACATACGCCGAGGAAATTCAGGCTAAACGTATGGCGGAAATATTGGAAATTTTTTAATAACTGCAAATAAGACGTTCTGCATCTTCCTTTGTGGTCTTACAACAAGGAAATAAATATTATTAATAATATAAGGCATTTGAGCAGAAATACAGATACATTATTACTACAAAAATTCTTTTTTAAATTTACATTTATGACTCGGAAAAAATTGCTTTGTTAAAAAACGTTTGGGATATCCAAAACATTATAGCTATAAAGATATATATATAGATATAGATATAAATGGTAATAAACTTCGAATGAAATACTGGACAAAAATAATGAGACATTGTTTCTTATATACATAATCATAATATAATACTCTGTTTAAAGTTTCTAAATATTAAATAGTTAATTGACATTCAAATCCTAAAAAAAATTATGGGCCGTTATTTGCTCCATGAATCAAAAATGCATATAAATATATTTTAGATTGTGAAGTTCTAAAGCAAATAACAAATCTAATAATCATTCTAGGTCTGTCCATATAGACCAAATCAGTCTCTAATAGATAATTTAGCTACTTCCCTATCAAATATATTTTACAATTTACAAAATTGTAACTTATTAATTCTATTAAAGATTCAGTTGAAAATTGTATGGTATAATGCATCTATTTTGTAACCTTAACATCTCTACCCAAAAGTTCAAATTATTTTCGTTTTGACAGTTTTAAAAGAACCTTAATTTTCCAATGAGAAAAGTGATACATTATTAAATATTCTTAAAAACATCACATTATTTGATCTAATAATTTTTTTTTGATTTGTAGAGAGCATAATTCGATTTCAAACATTCATAAGAATCTATAACAGTATCTATGTTCCGCAATTTCAGTATAAAATCAATATCTAATGTCTTATTAAAACTTTTTTGCAGTCAGTTAACTTTTTAAAACAGTTATGTTTGTTTCATTAAAAATAATTTAAAAAAATAAAACCTTTTGTTCTCAAATAAAAATACATAAAATACTTTCTTTAATAACCGAGATATAAATGTTACAATAGATACTTTTTTCATATGTAATTTTTTTTTAAAATTCAATACTTTTCAAATAAACTTTTGAAAACACCTGTTGAATGGAGAAATAAAATGTCCAGACTTCTTTTTTTTGTTTCATTAAATTATTAGTTATAAATTTTAGTAAGTTCACTTTAAAACAACCAAAATTCTTAATTTTTTCATGCTGAAATGGATTTTTTTAATATTTTAAATTATCATTTTAGTAAAAATATTTCTGCTCATTCTAATACCCAAAATTAAACACAAAAACCATGTAACTAAGTTGTTTTAAAAGCTTTAAAGCTCATAATGTGAAAACGTCAGCAGTTTTGTTTGTACTGGCATTATTGCATTGATTTCGCATGTTTAGAAAGCGTTTAAATTCTCACAATAGCTTGAATAGATTTAAATTCATAGAAGAATCATCAACCCATCTAATCTAATTTATATGAAATAATAAAAATGAAAAATGTAATTAACTAATGAAACATTTTAACATTTTACTGAAAGAAAAAGATAATTAGTCTACTGTTCATGATAAAATATTATAGAAGAGGAAAAACTATATACTTTTAAAATGAATATAGTCATCCTATAATGTTAAGTTAAAAATAATGTATAACATTACTCAGCCAAATTAAACAAAATGAACTGAAAACTATCACTTTAACTAGCTTCCATTCCATTACCAAGTAAAACTAAAAAAGTAGAATATTGAATAAATTACATTATAAAATTATATTAGAAAATACTTGTATTAAAATATTTCGAGCACTTACTAGGTAAAATGCGAATTGATCAGTATGACAACTTGGCTAATTTGAAATGTTTCAATACCAGTATTTTTGTTTCTAAAAATGATTAACAAAGTACTGTTATGAATGAATCGAAATAATAGTTCAATAATTAATCCACGATAAGTTTGCAAGTAATATATCGCTCTCGTAAATTAACAGTTATGAAGTACCTAATGTAAAGTTTCCCTTTAAATTGATCAAACAAGTTTGCGAAGGTCGAAGAACTGAATATATTTGCAGAAAGCTAAAATGAAACATTCACCAAACTGGATTAAAGTAGCATTTCTACCGATTTTTCTTCTTTTCCATTTTGAAGGAATGGAAACTTTGCCATGTCCTCACTTCTTTGCAGGAAGCTATTTTTTGAAAGTGATTTGGAATATCCCCAAATATCTCTTTCCGTGTCTCTTGTGTGACAATGTGGTGATCCAAATTCTGTGAGTATTTTTCATTTCCAATTCCAAGGATTACTGGGCTGTACTGATTGTTCAGTTCCTCCGACTGGTGATCTGCATCTGTGTGTTTCGATCCCGTGCAAGAATTCGACTGCTGACAAAAGAACTTTACAGAATCTCAAACATGCTGAATTTTTACACCATTCAGAAAAATAAAATGTTGAAGATCTGCATTTGGCTGTATTGTTTATTCGTGATCTCCATGATTGTAGTCTTCGCAGTGACGTTTGTCAGTTCTGGGATGATAGCTCAAGAACAGAACCTACTGCGTAGTTCCAAATTAGTTCCTGTACGCTTTAAAGAGCCCGCCGTGGTCATTATAAACGGTTGGTTTATTTTCACCATCTTAGCAGGGAATTGTGTCTTCGCAACATTGCCTGGATATTACTGTTTTGTATGTTGCTGCATGAAGCAATTTTTCTTACACTTTGTGTGGAAATCGAAAATTTTAATTGCACACCAAGATTATCAAATAATTTTAGAAATCTACAAAGAAATGAATGAAACAATTCTATGTATGGATAATGATTTTAGTCTTTCAATTATGATTACCGTAGTTGACATTTTGGCAAACCTCTTTTGGTTCGGTTACAGTTTCGCATTCCCACCAAATGTTAACAGCATGACAGGCATATTTGTTTCCATAGGATTTGTACAGTACTTCATCTTGCTGCTGATCACTTTAACTCCAGCTGCAGATGTCAACCAAGCTGCGGCGATGGCGAGGGAATTTGTTTTGTCTTTGCCAGGTTGGATTCCAAAGCGGTACAGCAACATAAAAGTTCTTATTCGTCGGAGTTTCATGCGCGAAACTGCTTTGACTATGTGGAATATTTATCGAATTGACAATTCTTTGCTTATTAGTGCGGTAGGCACTCTTATTTCTTATGGAATTCTGATTGGCACTTTAGGGAGTGTTCAGAGTTCAAACAACAATAATTAATCGAATCTTTATTAATATAAAATTATCTTTATATAAATGATTTTCAAAACGAATGGATTTAGTTTTAAAGTCAATAAAATACGTATTGCTGTTTATGTAAGTTAAAAATATAATTTGTATTATTTTAATGTATTTAATTAGACTTTCTTATTAAACTGTCATTTTAAAATGTCATTTTAACTGTTATTTTAACTGTGATTTATGGAATTCTATTTTTTTAATTAAAAATATTAATGTCACAAAAGTAGTTTCAAAACATACTTTACATTAAATAACGCAATGGTAATATTTAGTAACAAAATCTCAGTGTGAAACATACGCTAAAAACTCAAACATAAGCGGAAACAAATTATCAAATAACCATTATTCTTATTCTTAAATTATATGACATGTTTCATTCATGTAACAGTTAGGATATTTTGGCCATATGTAGGGGAGACGTATGGTCTAACGAAGAAAGAATGAAAATCTTTCTTGGATTTTCAAGATTCTACTATGCTATTATCTATTTACTTCACATTCGTTTATTAAAAATGAACAATTGTCTAGCTTGTTTTAACTCAGTTAGCAATGAACAATCAGAATAAGTTTATCCTAATTAAAAATAACTTGCTTATATATGTGCAATCCCCAAATTCGAAGTTTGTTGTTTTGATCGAGATAAAAATTTAAAAAATTTATTTTAAATATATTCAGAAAAAATTATGAGTACAATATATAGAATACAGCTTAATAAATTCAGAATGTAGTAACAAGAATATAGCATTGCTTAAATTCAAGCTTTGATTTCTTTTTTCCTCTTCGTTTTCCCTTAGCATTAACCAACTTCCAGATACAGAAAAATGAAGTCACATTTTCCTTATCCAAATTTCAAATTAAATACCTCAACAACATGTTACTTAATACTGTCTTCAAATATTCAATCTTTCTAATCATCAAGATTCAAGATAATTAACGACGACATTGATAAAACCCCATACTTTTCAAAACACCCATAATCCTTTTCCTGAAGCGCACGTACATCCGAATGACTTCAGCCTTATTTAATATGCAAGACGCCATCTTTGAAAGACTGCAGATAACGCGTCTCGGAAATTAATTCGTAATCTCCATGAAAAATTGGGCGGCAGAAATGACTCTTTAGCTTCCGTGATTGATCCACGATTGGCTATTATTCATAATTCAGAAACAGTTGGAGTTGAGTTGCCCCGAGCACTCCTAAGCGACGGTGATTAAATTAGCTGTATTATTATTACATTTACTTTGCGACGGAGTGGAATTTTACTATTAATCCCTATAGTCATTAAGAACAGACGATCACCATTTATTCAGCAGTAACGCTGGAAAGATGATTAATAATGGCTTAGGAATGCCTTATAAACCCCGGGGTAAAGCACTGTTGTATTATTCTTTATTTCATTAAAGAAGATATATCTTTAAAGACGATGCTAAGATGATTTAAGACCATTAATTTTAATTTAAATAAAACGTATGTTATTTAGCAATAGGACCAAATCAAAAATTATTATAATCTAGAAAATGTTGTTTATTCCACTGCACTTTTCGTTAAAGTAAAAAAAAAGACATGCTAATTTTAATTTCATAATCATGTTTTTTTTTTTTTTAATGGATTCATATTCGGTATTTCTGCTTGCCATGGTAAATGAATTGCCAATATTTTAAATTAAGTGTTACAAGTTCTTGCCTCTTATGAAGGTAGAGTAATAGAGAGAGA
>BPLQ01008624.1:32985-60795 GCA_021605075.1 Caerostris darwini
AAAAAAAAAAAAAAAAAAAAAAAAAAAAAAAAAAAAAAAAAAAAAACCCATCAAATCGTCAAACGGGAATTTAAATACGTCAAAATCTTGTTATAAATACAAAATTAATTCTATTAATCTGATTAATATATTCTACTTAGAATGCTCATATACCACAATCACGAAGAAATATTTTTTCTCTATTCCACACAAGCAACGAACTCATGTTTTTTTTTTTTTTTTTTTTTTTTGTTCAAAATTAATCTTGGAAAAGTGCTACTCCTTCGTAAACAGATTTAATCTACACTTAAACTTTTTTTACATGGTTAACGGTTATTTATTTAGTTTAAACCTGTTTTTTTTTTTCGACTTTTCTTGTGTGGTATATAAAAAAGAAACATCCAATGCATATTTTGAATAAAAGTTAATTAAAAAATATCATTTATAAAGAAAAAAATATGCAAATTAAAACGAATCCAATAGATGACTAAATATTATATCATCACATTACCACAAATTTTATTAGATTCGGAGTGGCATATAGGAAGTGACAAAAGTAATTTTGACACAGTTCTTCACAAGAGAATCCGCACCTTTGACTATGATGACGAGTTTTAGATGCACATTTAGGAATTTGTATAAGCAAATAAACATTAAGAAATGTTCCGGTGTGTAAATGAGATTTTTTCCTTGTTTGGAAAACCAATTTTTAGGTACATCGTGAAGTTACATAGTGAACTTTTTTAAAGCGGTCTCTACTTACCTCATAAAATTTCTCTAATGTGTTTCAAACAATATATTTTATAGCTTCTTATGAAATTACAGGACATTTTTATCCTGTTCCTATCCTAGCAGAAAACAGGTTTGAGTGTATATTCATTTGCAATGTAGGGTTAATGTAGATGGAGTGTAGAAAACTGCATACTTTTAACTGATCTAGTCTTGAACGCCTAAGAAATGTTTCTTGAAAAAGAAGCTGACACTACAAAAAAAAATCATAGGGTCAATCTTTTATCAAATTTATAAAAATAATTCTACTCTAACTGACTTTTGTAAAATAATAAAATCTTTATTAATGTTTCTTAAAATGTTTTTCTCTTCGTGTTTTTCTTTTTGATGTGTGTTTCATAATTATCATATTTTTATGTTTTTAAAATTTTTTGTTGATTTATTTGTTACTTCTGTTAACTTCTTGTGATATATTTTGTTCTACGTGAGGATCAATTGACATTTGCAAACGCAATGTAGGTAAATATTTTTATTGGTTCCTGGCTTGAGCACTCTACAAAAATGTTAAGAAAAAACCAAATACTCAAAAAAATTCGAAACGCCACGAAATCTTTGTCAACTTTATAATAAAAAAGCCTACTTTCATAGCTGCTTGTAAATCTGCAATTTTTACTTTTATGATTCCTTTTTTTTTCTTTCTTTTTTTAATTTTATTTTTTGCATTGTTAAGCATTTTAAATGTAGGACTCCTTATAAGTTTATAAAAATTTTTAATTGATTTATTTGGTATTTTTAAAAACTTCGTGTGACATTTTGTAAGTAAATTTCAATAAAAAAATAATATTAGTTTCATAGATGATTCTTGAACAATTAAATAACTGATTACAATTAAATAATTTTTATTCGTGTTTCGAGAATACTAAAAATATGCTGACAAAAACAGATGGTTATCAAATTAATAATTCAAGAGCGAAATTCTAATTTGTAAAATCACAGTTTTGATTTTGTTTATTTAAATGCTTTTAAAACAAATTTTTAATGTAAAACGAACCAAATAGAAAAATTAAATGAAAAAAAAAAAAAGGATTTATATTGTATTTCTAAAATTATAAGACATCCAGATATATGCAAATACATATCTCCCCTCAATCCTCAACATCTGTCAATATTGACCAAATCAGCCTCTAATAGATCTTGTTAGATATTTTAATATCAAATATATTTAACAAGTCACAAAATTATAATTTATTTATATTAAATATTCAGTACTAAAATGGATAGTAAAATGACTTTCATTTGTAAGATCTTTATGCGAAAGTTTAATTTTCCCCTGAGAAATGAGAAATTTTTAAAAACAACACATTTTTTTCACTAGTATTTTCTCTTGATTTGCAGAGACCATCATTCGGATGCAAACATTTTTAAGGTTATTTCACATTGTCTATGATTCGCCAAATTTAGTATAAATTCAATATCTAACACATTATACACCGGATATCTAACACACATAATTCAATATCTAACACATAAATTCAATATCTAACACAGAGTTTTTGAAAAAAATAAAAATTATTCTTAATTTTTGGACACAATAGTATGTCATAGAAATATTATAAAAGATTTAACAGTTGCAAATAAGTAATTCCGTATCTTCCTTTGTGGTCCTATAAGTAAATAAACTCATGTTTGTGAAAATTGCAACACCATGAAGAACTTATGCGAGTGAGCTGAACTTTTCAAGAAATGCAAATTAGCGCATGCTATGCAAATGATTAGAATTTCAAATCCATAGCGCATGCGTATGCTGAGCAGCGCCCTCTGAACGGCGCAGGGATCCGAATAAATAGACGGCTGTAGCGAGGCGTGTATGGTTATCGGTGGTTATCTGCTAGTGTAAACGTTAGCTCAATCGTTACTTCTGCCTCTTCGACGAAAGAGAGCGAGATTTGAACAACTTACAGAGTTTGAACGGTGGAGAATCATCGGCCTTCGTGAAGCTGGATTGTCTTATTGTGCAGTAGCCGCTCGTGTGCAGCGTAACAGCAGCACAGTGATGCGTCTTTGGAAGCAGTGGACGGACGAGTGTCGGACAACTCGGAAATCCGGGAGTGGACCCCGAAATGTGACGTCAGCTCGCGATGATAGACACCTGGTCCGCATGACGCTGACGGACCATACAGCTTCCTCTAGACAATTGGCAGCACAGTGGTCAATAGCTACAGGTGTTTCATTGTGTGCTTCATCAATTCGTAGACGTCTGCTGCAGCGTGGACTGCGCGCAAGGACTCCTTTATACAGGATCCCTCTCACCCTAAATCATCGCCGCCTGCGGCTACAATGGGCCGCTCAACATAGAGACTGGCGTGCTGATTGGCAGCATGTCGTGTTTTCTGACGAATCCAGCTTTAATTTGTGTTACCATGATGGCCGCATTCGTGTCAGACGCTATATCGGTGAGCTCCACCTTCCGGAGTGCATTATCGAACGCCACAGTGGACGAACACCCGGAGTTATGGTCTGGGACGCCATAGCATATCATGGACGATCTCAATTGCTAATAATCGTGGGCAATCTGAACAGCAACCGGTACATCAGTGAAGTTCTACAGCCCCCAAGCTGTTCCTTTCCTTCAAAGCTTGCCAGGCGCTGTATTTCAACAGGACAATGCCCGCCCTCATATTGCTAGGACTGTTCAATCCTTCTTTGCAACGGGGTAAGTACAGTTTCTTCCTTGGCCTGAGTATTCCCCGGATATGTTGCCGATTGAACATGTGTGGGATTTCGTTGGTCGGCGTCTCGCTCGTGATCCTCGTCCTGTTGCTTCTGCAGACGAACTTTGGGTGCGCATACAAACAATATGGAATGCTCTTCCTCAGGCAGACATTCAAAATTTGTTTGACTCCATGCCACGTCGTGTAGCAGCACTTATTGCGGCACGTGGTGGTTGCACAAAATACTGATTCCAATTTCTTGTTATTATTTGTTTGCTTTGAACATTTAATCATTTATTTGTACCACTACCACTCAACTGTGTATTAAATTTCATTCAATTATGATGATTCCTTCATGGCGTTGGAGTTTTCACAAGCATGAGTTTATTATTATTATGACACAGCATTTCAACCAAATTACAGATACATTCTTGTTATAAAAATACTTTTCTACATTTACATTTATGAATTGTCAAGAAAATTTTGGTAAAAAAATATTTGGGATATCCAAAATATTATAGCGATTAATTGTAGTATATTTCTAATGAAACACTAGACTAAACCATCAAGGGATAATTTATTTTATACAAAATCATAATATATATACTCAGATAGAAGTTTCTAAATACTAAATAGTTAATAAATATTCTAATTATAAAACACAACATAAGCAATTATATGCATAATGAATCAAAAACATCTATATTAATTAAAGAATAGAGGATAAGAATGTAGAATGAATTAAATCATAAAAGCAAATTCTACCAGTTAACACACACACATTGAAGAAATCCAGTCTATACATAAAGTGGAAGTTTTAGAAAGTTCATAATAACTGCAAATAAGTATTTCGGTATCCCTTTTTGGGATCCAGGAAGTAAATATTATTATTATGATACAGTATTTCAACATAATTAAAGATATATTCTTGCTACAAAAATACTTTTCTATTATTATTTATATTTACAACTTGAAAAAAATTGGGGGGTATCCAAAATATTATAGAGAACAATAGTAGAAAATTTCTCTTCAAATACTTGATTAAATTAGTGAAATATTATTTCTATTATATGTAATCATAATATATAGGCAGATTAAAACTTCTTAATACTAAATTGTAAATTAATATTCCAATTCTAAACGAAATATGCGCAATTATATGCATAATGCATCAAAAATGTATATTATTTAAATTTAAGTTATCAAATTCTAACACAAATAAACAAATCTTATCCCACCCCTCAACATCTGTCAATTTTGACCACATCAACCACACGTTTTCCTATTAAATATACATTACGAGTTACAAAAACATAACATATTAATTCTATTAAAGATTCAGTTGTCAAATGGATAGCAAAATGCCTCTCTCTTGTAAGCTTAACATATCTGCCCAAAAGTTGGAATTATTTTCGTTTTGACAGTTTTAAAATAACTTTAATTTACTAATGAGAAAAGCCATATATTATTAAAACATTTTTAAAGACAACACATTATCTATGTTTTGCCATTTTAGCATTAAATCAATATCTAATACTTTATTAACAGTTTTTTTCCTTTTGTTTACTCTTTAAAACAGTTATGTATTTACCATGAAACAATATTAAAGCAAATAAAACATTTTGTTCTTCAAATGAAAATGGATAAATTACTTTCTTCGATAATAAAGGCTTAAATTTAAAAACAGATACATTTTTTCAGATTCGTATGTATTTTTTAAAAATAGAATACTTGCCAAACGCAGTTTTGAAAAATTATTGGCATGGATAAATGAAATGTCCGACCTTCTTTTGTTTGTTTCATCCAATAAATAAATTAATAGTATCATAAAAACAAATTTAGCCAATTAACAAATTCAGCCATTGCAGAAATTCTGTCTGTACTTACGGTGGAATGTTTTGAAAATTCTTTAATAACTGCAAATAAGTCTTTCCTTATCTACCCTTTTGGCCCAATAACCAAGAAATAAATACTAGTATTATAATGCAGCATTTCATCATAATTCAGATACTTTCACGTTTCAAAAAGGTTTTCCTATATTTACATTTTTATTTTGACAAAATAGTTTTGTTAAAAAAAATTGGATATCCAAAATATTATAGTATAGTCTAATCAAACACCAGAGAAATTATTGACAGATTATTTGTCGTATACAAAATTATATTATACAAACTCAGATTACAGCTCTTATATAAGAAATAATTAATAGATATTCAAAACAAATTCTGAAACAAAGTAAAAGCAATTATATGCAAAATGAATAAAAATATATATATATACATTTTAGAATTTCAAATTCTAAAGCAAATAAATAAATACCCTCCTCTACACTTGCCAATATTGTCCAAGTCTGTCTGTTAGAGAATTCACTATAAAATATATTTTACAAGTTACAAAAATGTAATTTATTAATTCTATTAAAGATTCAGTTGTAAAATGAATGGAAAAATTCGTCTCTTTTGTAATCTTAATATCTCTACACAAAAGTTAGAATTGTTTTTGTTTCGGCAGTTTTAAAAGTACTTTAACTTTCCAGTACCCATATATTATGAAATATTTTTAAAAACATCAATTGTTTTAACTATTATTTTTTATTGATTTGCAGAAGTCATCATTCAATTTCAAACATTTATAAGGATCTATAACGTTATCTATGTTCCACCATTTTAGTATACAATCACTATCTAATGCCTTATTTAAACTTTTTTTATTTACTTCGCCCTTTAAAGGAGTTATGTTTATTTCATGATAAAAGTATAACAATTCAAGCAAATACAACATTTTATTCCTCAAATGAAAATAGATAAATAACTTTCTTTGTTAATAGAGGTGTAAATATTAAAAAAGATACTTTTTTAAGTTTCTTATGTATTTTTAAAAAACAATACTTGCCAAATAATATTTTGAAAAATCATTTGAAATGAGAAATGCAATGTCCAGACTTCATTTGTTTTTTCATCCAATATTTTCCAATAAATTTTGTTAAGTGCACTTTATAACGACAACAAATCTAAATTTTCCTGACTGAAATGGACTTTTAAAATAATATTTTAAATTATCATTACTCATTTTATTTAAACATATTTCTGTTCATTCTATTATTTCAGATTACACACGAAACTGTGTAACTAATTTTTTTTAAAAGATTTAAAACTCATAATTTGAAAACTTTAGCAATTTAATTTTTTATTGGTATTATTGCATTTGTGTCTGCATGTTTAGAAAGCATTTAAGTTATCACAATAGCTTGAATAGAGGCAGCTTCACAAGTCGAATCATCAACAATATCAGTAATCTGATCAGATTCATATGAAATATTAAAAATGGATAACGTAATAAGCTAATGAAATATATTAGTATTTCTAGTAGGTAGATTTTAGTGAAAAATATATAGTTATTCTACTATTCATAATAATATATTATAGAACAGGAATTACTATCAAATGTATATGTCTAATTTATGTCTAAATATAATCATCCTATATTGTTAAGTTAAAAAACAATTTATAAAATTATTCAGCCCAATTAAACTAAATAAAATTAAAACTACCATTTTAGGTAGTTTCGATTCCAATACCTAGTAAAATTTAAAAAAGTAGACAAAGGAAGTAATTGTCATTATAAAAAACAAAAAAAACGTTTGTCATTATAAAAGTCGAAAGTAAAAACAAAATACTTGTAGTAAAATATTTTAGATGCTTCAGACAACGTTTAAAATGAACATATCTGCTAAATACCAACATCTAAAATAGTAAAATAAAATTTTAGATGCTTCAAATCCGAAAGCAAATATAGAAAAAGGACATTTAAAATGAACATATCTGCTAAATACCAACATCTAAAATCAATACAAACAAAATTGAATCGAAATTAAACTTTTGAAACTGTCATAACTTCAGTAAGATTGAGGAGGTAAATATATTCTTCCAGGATTAGATGTCACATAAATTTTCGTACCCGTAAATTAACACTAATGGAGTAGCTAATGCAAAATTTTCTCTTTAAATTGATCAAACAAGTTTGCTAAGGCCGAAGAAGATAATAAATTTGAAAAAAAGCTAAAATGAATCACCCTCTGAATTGGATTAAGGAATCATTTTTGACAATTTTTCTTCTTTTTCACTTTCAAGAAATGGAAACTTTGCCATGTTCTGAATTTTTTGCAGGAAGCAATTTTTTCAAGGTGATGTGGAATTTTCCCAAATATCTCTATCCGTGCCTCTTGTGTTGCAATCTGCTGTTCCAAATAATGTGGCTCTTTTTCGTTTCCAATTACAAGGATGATTGGGCTGTACTGATTGTTCTGTTCCTGCAACTCTGGAACTACATCTGTGTGTTTCGATCCCGTGCTAGTATTCAACTGCTGACGGAAGACCTTTACAGAATATCGAACATGTTGCGTGTTTACACCATCCAGAAAAAGAAAATGTTGAGGATCTACATTTGGTTGTATTGTTTATTCGTGATCTCCTTGACTGTAGTCTTCGAAGTGACGCTTTTCAATTCTGGGATGATAGTACAATATAAATACAAGCTGCGGAATTCCGAATTAATTCCTGCACATTTAAAAGAGCTCACCGTGGCCATTTTGAAACTATTTTTTTCACTACCTTAGTTGGGAACTGTTTCTTCGCAACATTGCCTGGATATTACTGCCTTGTGTGTTGCTGCATGAAGCAATTTTTCTTTCACTTCGAATGGGAATCGAAAGTTTTGATTGCACGTCAAGATTATCAAAGAATTTTAGAAATCTACAAAGAAATGAATGAAGCAATGCTATGTATGGATAATGGTTTCAGTCTTTCTCTTTTGATTACCGTAATTGATATTTTGGCAACTCTCTTCTGGTTCGGTTACAGTTTTGCATTCCCACTAAATGTTAACAAAGTAACAGGCATGCTTGTTTCTATGGGATTTGTGCAGTACTTTGTGTTGTTGCTGATCACTTTAACTCCAGCTGCGGCGGCCAACCGAGCTGCGGCGATGGCGATGGAAATTGTTTTGTCTTTGCCAGGTTGAATTCCAAAGCGGTACAGCATCATAAAGGTACTTGTGTGTCAGAGTTTCATGGGCAAAACTTATTTGACATTGTGGAAAATATATCGAATCGACAATTCTTTGCTCATTAGTGCTATAGGCACTTTAATTTCATATGGAATTCTGTTTGGCACTCTAGGAAGTGTTCAGAGACGATAACAATAACTAATAACGAGAAATAATTGAAAACTTATTAATAAAATTTTATTTGTCTATAAATTTTTGCGTAATGAATAAAATTATTCTTAATATCAATAAAATATGTAGTTCTGTTAATGAAATTTATAATGTAAGTTGTATTTATTTAATATATATAATTATAATTTATTTAACTACTTCCGTTATTCTCATTTTAAAGAACTTTTTGTATCTAAAGGTTTTAATTAAATATTTTAAATTAAAAAAAATTATATTAAAAAACACATCTGTAATATTTAATAACAAATTCTCACTGAGAAAGATGCGATACAAAAGCAAACATATACGTAACCAAACTATCAAACCGCCATGACTGTTATTTCAAAAGATTATTACATGAGATATACTAATTTCACTCTGACGAATAATCGAAATTCAGTTTCTGTTACTCAAAGTGAACGAGCTGCATTCTTCATTCAAAAAGATTTTAATTCAAAGAAATAAAATGAATAATATCCTAAAAGCTAATTGCACCTGTTAACATACATACTGAAGAAATTCTGGCTACATGTATGTTGGACACATGGTCTTTCAAAAAAAAAGAATGATATAAAATTCTGCTAGTTCTTTTTAGAAGCTTAGATTGCGTTGTATTTCATATTATTGTAAATACAATAAGATTAACAGTGTAAAACTGGAAAACAGTGTAAAACTGATTTGATTTCCGTCTCCTTTGAGGCGGCATTGTCAGAGGAATAAAATAGAAAATGCTTAAATAATCAACAACAAAGCGAGATTAAACTGTCAAATTCACTGATTCTAGTAATACTAAAATCCCGTTCTATAAATATAAGGCTCCTATTAGTTACAATTCCGCTGTCTATGGTTTATCTATTTGGGTTATATAGCTTCCTAGAAAAAACTCCATTCTACCTTGTAGATACCACTGTTCTGGCCTACATATTTCTTTCTTTCTTTTTATAAATTAAATGATAGGCAACTTGTTGATTAGTTAACCAAGCATAGCCGATTATAAAATATCAAACATTTTAAATTTCAGTTCATGGAACTATGTATTCCATGAATATATCTATCACATTAAATTTGTAATTCACAATATCTTCAAAATTTTATATTATTATTTTTTTAATAAATACTAATAAAAAATATAATTTATAAACGATATTCAGATTTGGTAAATTTTGTTTGGAAAAAAAAGGTGAGATGTGTGAAGGTGTTAAAATAAATTTCAATTGCAAAGGCAATTCTTAAAAAGCCAAAATTGAATAATTTTATGTGTTTCTTGCCGGAATCAGAGAATTTACGAAAGTTTCCGCCACTTTGAAAACTTAAAACGACATGTTACAGATTAAAATTTAAAAATGATCGACATGATTTTAACTCGATACAGTCAACTATTTTATGTATTATGAAATCCCCAGTAACTGTAAATGGCAGGTTC
Organism: Caerostris darwini; assembly: GCA_021605075.1. NCBI lineage: Eukaryota > Metazoa > Arthropoda > Arachnida > Araneae > Araneidae > Caerostris > Caerostris darwini. The sequence goes on from BPLQ01008624.1 coordinate 43,042, forward strand.
AGTTATTTTCTGAGTAATAATTATCCAATAAAAAGAAAAAGCAACTTAAGCAGTGCAAAGAAATTCAGATAATTTTTTTTGTCATGTTGATAATGAACTCAAAATTTCATCATTCCAGACGACAAAAAAACTAATATCAGTGACCGACACTTTGGCTTTCGGATATTTTAATATCACCTGGGAAAATAGCTTTAACACAGAAACGAAATTAAAATTTAAAATAGCTTACAAGAGCACAGAATTAAAATAAGAATAAACGGTAGGTAACTTTTTAAAAGATGATAATCTCTCTCCAGAATGGCATCAAAACGCGTGCCTTTAAATAATACAATTTATGAAATCAGTAGTTCAATCCTTTATTTTAATAAAAAAAATATTAATGTAAATTCGCATCGAAAACTCAGTACCTTATTTTAACGTTAAAATAAATTGTCTTCTTGTATTTACTTTTAATTGTCATATGTTTTTTTAAAAAAATTATTGATTTATTTGGTAATTCTATTAATTACGTGTAATATTTTGTGGTTAAATTTCAATAGAAAATAATATTAGTTTCTTAGATGATTCTGGAATCACAATTTTCCAATGAAAAAATTGCAATTCAAAAATTTTATTCATTTTTTGAGAATACTAAAATTTTTCCAATGAAAATAAATGGTTATTACACTAATAATTCAAGAACGAAACTCTAATTTGTAAAATCACAGTTTTGGTTCTTTTATTTAATACTTCTATTACAAATTCTTTTACTAAGCATCAAACAGAAAAATAATGATACCGGAAAAAAAAAGGATTGTTGTTGTAGTTCTAAAATTATAAGAAATTCAGACATATACAAACACATATACACCCCCCCTTCAGCAACTATCAAATATTGACCAAATCAATCTTTAATAGATATGTTAGATATTTCCTAACAAATATACTTTACAATTTGCAAAAATTTAACTTATTAATTCTATTAAATATTCAGTTGTAAAATGGACAGATAAAAACGTCTAATTTGTAAGCTCTCTACACAAAACTTAAAACTGTCAAAACAAAATAATTTGAAAGCAAACTTTATTTACTCATGAGAAAAGCCATATATTATTAAATACTTTTTAAAAATAACGCATTTCTTTTCACTAATATATTCTATTGGTATACAGAAGCCATCATTCGATATCAAACAATTTTGAAGATATTAAACATTAATTATTTTTTCCTACATTTTATTTATAAAATCAATAAATAATGCTGTATTAAAACTTTTCCATTTAATGCATTCTTTAAAACAGCTGTGTTTGTTCCATGAAACAAAACATTTTGTTACTCAAATGAAGATATACAAAGAACTTCCGTTGATAATATACTTGTAAATTTTACAATCCATACATTTTTCAGATAGAAATGCATTATTTTTTAAATTGAATACTTGCCAAATTATTTTTTGTACAATCAATTGGTATGGAGAAATATAATGTCCAACCTTGTTTTATTTGTTTTATCCATTAATTTCTAATAAATTTTATTAACTGTACTTTTATAAAAACGACAAAGAATGTCTAATTTCCTGACTGAAAGAGATTTTTTAATATGGCACTTTAAATTATCATTACTCATTTTAGTGACGCAATTCTGTTCATCCTATAATCCAAAATTAAATACAAAACAGTGTAATTAAGTTCTTTTAAAAGGATTAAAACTCTTAATTTGGATGCATTAACAATTTGTTTTTTTTATTTTTAACATTTATATCTACATGTTTGAAAGACATTTAAGTTATCATAATAGCTTGAATAATGATAGCTACACAAAACGTATCATCATCCATACCAGTCATCTGACCAGATTTACATGAAACAGTAACAATGGATAATGTAATAAGTTAATAAAATTTCTAAAAGGGGCATTTTACTGACAGAAAGATGATTACCCTACTGATCGTGACATGAAATTATTGCAAAGAACAACTATTTAAATTTAAAAATGCAAACTTTCATCCTATATTGTAAATTAAAAAATAATTTCATAAAATTACTCGACCATATTGCACCAAATAAATAGAAAACTGAACGACTAATATAATTGTTCTATTGTTCGGGATACGAAAATAGTTAGCAGAAAAAAATTTAATTTTAAAATGAACTCTTTCATTCTTCTTTGTAAGTTAAAAAATAATTTAATAGCCAAATAAAACAAAATAAATTGAAAACTATCATTCTAACCGGTTTCCATCCAACTACCAAGCAAAGCAATAAAGTAGACAAATGAATTAATTATCATTGCAAAAGGTCATTAGAAAAGAATTGTATAAAATATTTTGGATGAATGAACAGATTCAGGTATTTTTTGTCAGCATAAATACAGTTATTAATATATTTAAAAAACACTTATCTGCTAATGGCAAACATTTAAAACCAATAAAAAAAACATCTGAAGGAATCACTGGTTTGAGAATAGATCTTTACAAACACAAAAACAATATCGAAAAGGACATTGTAGATTCTCGTGTTTTTTAATAAAAGGAAAGAGCAATCAGGAGGAGCATTATTGAACTCAGAGAGGATGCGAAATTGGCACCGCTGTTTGTTGAAGATTTGAAAACGTCATTTTTGTTTCTAAAATTATTAATATTGTCTTGAATTAATCGAAACTATACTTATGAAAGTGCCATAACATCAGTAAGACTGAGTGAGGGGAAAATATTTTTCTATCGCCAACTGATCCAGAATTAGATTGCACGTAATATTTCACTCTCGTAAATTACAATTAAGCAGTATCTAATGTAACATTTCCCTTTAAATTGATAACACAAGTCTCCTAAGGAAGAACGGAATATATTTGTAAATGGATAAAATGAACCATTCACAAAATTGGATAAAAGAAGCATTTCTGCCATTTTTTTTTCTTTTTCACTTGGAAGGAATGGAAACTTTGCCATGTCCTGAATTTATTTCAAGAAACACTTTACTCAAGATGATGTGTAATTTCGGCAAATATCTCTTTCCATGTATCTTATGTTACCTCGCTGTGATCCAAATTCTGTGGCTATATTTTATTTCCAATTACAAGGATGAATGGGCTGCAATGATTGTTTTGTTCCTCCAACTGTAGATCTACATCAGCGTGTTTCGATCACGTACTAGAATTCGATTGCTGACGGAAGAACTTCACCGAATATCGAACATGCTGCGTGTTTACACCATCAAGAAAAAGAAAATATTCAAAGTTTTCATTTGGTTGTATTGCTTATTCGTGACATTCTTGACTATATTCCTTGAAATGATTCTTTTCAATTCTGGGATGATAGCTCATGAACAGCACAAACTACGGAGTTCCGAATTAATTCCTGCGCAGTTAAAAGAGCATTCAGTGACCATTATGTATTGTTCGTTTACTTCCATCACTTTAGTAGGGCATTTTTTCTTCGCAACATTGCCTGGATATTACTGTTTTGTATGTTGCTGCATGAAGCAATTTTTCTTACACTTTGTGTCGAAATCGAAATCCTTAATTGTACGTCAGGATTATCAAAGTATTTTAGAAATCTACAAAGAAATGAATAAAACCATGATAATGATGGATAATTTTCTTAATCTTCCCATTTTTATTTCTGTAGTTAATATATTGACAAGCCTCTTTTGGTACGGCTACAGTTTCGCTTTCCCACCAAATGCTGACAACGTGACAGGCATATTTTTTGCTATGGGATTTTTGCAGTACTTCGTGTTGCTGCTGATCACTTTAATACCAGCTGTATCTGCCAACCAAGCTGCGGAGATGGCGAGGGAATTTGTTCTGTCTTTGCCAGTTTGGTTTCCAAAGCAGTGCAACATGATAAAGGTTCATGTGCGCCGCAATTTCATGCACAAAACTTCTTTGACATTGTTGGAAATTTATCGAATCAACAAATCTTTACTCATCAGCGCTATAGGATCTCTTATTTCGTATGGAATTCTCGTTGGAACTCTAGGAAGGGTCCAGAATATAAATAACGAATTCTAATCCAACATTTATTAATGAAAATTGTTAATTAAATTTTTGAAGTTATTTTTATTGTCAGGAATACTTAGTGGAAAATGTAATGTTATGGGAATTTATATGTTATTAATAAAGTTGTTTTATTATAATATTTTATTTATGCCTATTTCTTTTATTTTTCAAGATTTATTTTGAAAATTCAAAAAGGAATTTTACAATTATTCTTTTTAATTAAAAATATTAATGCCGAGTAGCATAATTTTAACATATTCAATACTCTGAAAAACACAGCGAAAATGTATAGCTACAAAAAATGAACTACGTTAAAAGAAATATGCGCTAAAAGCGCAAAAAATGTTTCTCAACAAATGATCAAAGCACTGTTAACGTTATTCTAAATCACCCAGAGATGCAATAAATAAATGTTATTTTATTTTGTACTGTATAATAAGAACTCAACTATTCTGTGATGGAAAATGAACCAACAGCATTTATTAGGAATATTTCTTCAAGATGTTTGAACTCATAGAAATAAAGTGAATAATTTCATAAAAGCAAACACATGCAGTCAACTCACATGCTGAGGTAATTCAGGCTATACCTATGGTGAAAATATTGAGAAATTCTTAATAACTGATAATATGTCTTTCCGTATCTTTCTTTGTGGTATTACATTCATGTAATAAATATTATTAATAATATACGACAATTTAGCATAATTACAGATACATTATTACTACAAAAATTCTTTTCCAGACTTACATTTATGATTTCAAAAAATAGTTTCGGTAAACAAACGTTTGTGATATCCAAAATATAGTAGCTATAAAGCGTAAAAAATTTCTAACGAAATATTAGATAAAAATAATGATATAATGTTTATTTTATACATAATCATAACATAATATAATACTCAGATTAAATTTTCTAAATACCAAATAATTCATTCATATTCTAATTCTGAAACAAACTTTGGGCAATTACTTGCTTAATGAATTAAAAATGTTTATAAATATATAGTAAATTACGAAGTTCTAAAACAAATAAACAAAGTTAATAATCAGTTTAGAGCTGTCAATATCGACCAAATAAGTCTCTAATTGATAATTTTACTATTTTCATATCAAATATATTTTACAAGTTACAAAAATTTAACTTATTAATTCTCTTAAAGATTCAGTTGTTAAATGTATTGTATAATGCATCTATTTGTAAGCTTACCATCCCTACCCAAAAATTAAAATTATTTTCGGTTTGACAGTTTTAAAAGAACCTTAATTTTCCAATGAGAAAACGATATATTATTAAATATTAAAAAAAAAAAACCACACATTTTATTCAATAATATTTTTTTTATTTGTAGAGACAATAATTAGATTTCAAACATTTATAAGGATCTACTACTGTGCCCATAATGTGAAACAAATTTTTAATTTAAATTTACAGTGCATTTGGTACTTCATTTTTTTATTTTTTAGGTTGTTGGCATTGTTCTTGACATCTGTGGGAAATTTTACGCCAAAATATTCAGTAGTGTTTGAGTTATGCTTGGTTTTGTGAAATGCTACAATTGATTCCGGCAAATGTTTGATTTAATGGATCAAGAAATTGTATTAAATTTTGTTTGCGGAAACGTATAGAAGATTGACGAACGCATTCGGTGAGTATTCATATATCGGAAAGAAATGTTTAGAAGTGGTGACAGCAGTTCAAAGAAGGCAAAGAACGTATTGAAGACGAAGAGCATTCTTGTCGACAACCAACTTCAACCGACGAAGCTCACGTCCAAAAAATGAAAGATTTGGTGCTTGAAAACCGTCGATCTACAATTACAGACCTTGCTGCTGATGTTGGAATTTCAAAACTCCATTTTAAAAGATGTTTTGGGCCTCAAACGCGTCAAATCTTTATTGGTACCGAGAACACTGAATGCGCCAGCTCACACTGCATTGATTCTTCGTGACTTTTCCACCAAAAATGAAACCATATCGTTCCACAACCAATGTTTTCATAAAAAATAAAAAAATTTTATAATCTAGAAAATGTTTTTTTTTTCACTGCACTTTTTGTTGAAGTAAGAAAAAATATATGCTAATTTGAATTTCATAATCATGCTTTTTAAAAAAAAAGGATTCAATTTCGGTGTTGAAAATGAGTGGAATGAGATAAATATAGCCATAAAGGATTGAATGGAAGGTTCGAATCAAATAAAAGTTATTTTTTTCCAAACTGCCGTGACAACAAATCAAAGCGTAGTCATATATAAATAATGTCATACATAATTAGGGAGTATTGCTCATCATTACCCCAAACACACTCATAAAAAAAGAAATAAAATGAAAACAATAAAAGATTTTGAATAAAATAAATATTATAGATGTATTTTGCATCCTTTGTAAGCTATATATTTATGAGAAACTGCAATTAATTTAATAGATTCTTTGAATACAAAGTTGGGACCCTTACCAAATTACACCAAATTAAATGTGAATAATTTTAAATGTTTCAGATTTGATCCTTAAGTAAAACTAAGAGTGTAATCAAAGGTAAAAATTAATTTATAAAATATTTGGTTTTAGGTGCTCATACATTACTTAAATAGAACAGCTCCAGATATTAATTGTCAGCATAAATACATTTATTGAAATATTGAAAAACAATTTATCTGCTGGAAGACAGATGAATTGTTTCCCTCACGGCTTACAATCACAAAGCACCACCATCATTCAATCGCTTCAATTATATTAAAAGCAATAATTTGTATATTTTATATATTTATTCAAACACGAAAACGAATATGATTAAAGGTTGTATAAGAGAGCATAGCATATAACATTTCGTTCTCGTAAGCTAACAGTTGTGGAGATAAGTAATGTAAAATTTCCTTTTAAATTGATCACACAAAATTATTAAGGTCGAAGAAGACAATACATTTTATAACAGACAAAATGAACTGCTCAAAAAATTGGATAAATGAAACATTTTGCTCGATTTTCATTCTTTTTCACTTAGAAGGAATGGAAACTATACCATGTCCTAGCTTTTTTCCAAGAAGCAATTTCTTCAAGGTGATATGGAATTTCTCCAAATTTGTGTTTACAAGTTTCTTTTGTTTCAATTTGGTGATCCAAATTCTGTGGCTGTTTCATTTACATTGCCAAGGATGAGTGGGCTGGACTAATGGTTCTGTCCCTGCAACTGTGGATCTACGTGAGCGTATTTCGATCCCGTACTAGAATTCGGCTGCTGATGGAAGACCTTTACAGAATATCGAACACGCTGCATGCTTACACTCCCCAGAAAAAGAAAATGTTAAAGATTTATATTTGGATGCATTGTTTATTCGTGATTTTGGGAACTGCATTCTTCGAAGTGACGTTTTTCAGATCTGGGATGATAGCTTATGAACAGCAAGAACTGGATTGCGAAATAATTCCTACACGCTTAAGAGAACAATTTGCGCACTTTTTAAACTTTTCTTTTCCTTTCGCCATCTTATCAGCGAATGGTTTTTTTTTGCATTATTGGCTGGGTATTACTGCTTTGTTTGTAACTGCATTAAGCAATTTTTCTTAAGTTTTGAACGAAAGTCAAAAGGTTTAATAGCACATCATAATTATCAAATAATTTTAGACATTTACAAAGAAATTAAGGATACAATGATAATAGCGGATAATTTTCTTAGTCTTCCAATTTTGGTTTCTGTAATTAATATCTTGGCAACTCTCTTCTGGTACGGTTACAGTTTTGCATTCGTACCAAATGATAACAAAATGCCTTTTCTTTTCTATGGGATTTATGCAGTATTTTGTGTTGCTGATGATGATCTTACCTTCAGCTGCAGCTGCAAATCAAGCTGCGACGACGGCGAGGGAAATTGCTCTGTCATTGCCAGGTTGTTTTCCCAAGCGGTACAGTACCATAAAGTTACTTGTATGTAGGAGTTTCATGCCTAACACTTCTTTAACATTGTGGAATATTTATCGAATCGACAAATCTTTGCTCATTAGTGCTATAGGCACTTTAATTACGTATGGAATTCTGCTTGGGACTCTAGGAAGTGTTCAAAGTTCCAGTAACAAGAACTAATATAATTTTTTAACATAAAATTCCCTATAAATATTTGACTAAAAAAATTTAATGATATATAAATATTTGACTTCAATATATAAATTTTTGCAAAACGAATGGAATTCTTTTAACCCCAATAAAACATGTAGTGTTGTTTATGAAATTAATAAAATAATTTGTTTCAATATAATATATTTAATTATATGTAACTACTTCATAAACTATAATTTCAAAATTGTGTTTAATTTTTCAAAGAGAAAAGCCATATGCAATTAATTATATTTAAAACAACACAATACTATTTTCCGTTCATTTTAATATAAAATAAATAACTAATGACTTATTTAGACTTTTTTCATGTAGCTCACTCTTTAAAGCAGTTATGTTTATTTCATGAAAAAAATTAAAGCAAATATAACATTTTATTCCTCAAATGAAAATACATAAAGAACTTTATTTGATAATAGAAAAGTAAATATTAGAACACATACTTTTTAATATTAATATGTATATTTAAAAAGAGAATACTTGCCATATAAACTTTTCAAATATCATTGGGAATGAGAAATAAAATGCCCCGCATTCTTTTATTTGTTTCATCCTATAATTTCTAATAAATTTTATTAAGTGCACTTTATAACGACAACAACTCTAAATTTTCCTGACTGAAACGGATTTTTAAAATAACATTTTAAATTATCATTACTCATTTTAATAAACATATTTCTATTCATTCTAATATTCGAAATTACACACGAAACTGTATAACTAAGTTCTTTTAAAAGATTTAAAACTCATAATTTGAAAACTTCAGCAGTTTGGGTTTTTACTGCCATTATTGCGTTTATATCTGTCTGTTTAGAAAGCATTTAAGTTATTACAATTGCTCGCATAGAGGCAGCTTCAAATGCCGTATCATCTGCCATACATGTGATGTGATCCGATTTATATGAAAAGCCAAAAATGGATAATGTAATAAGCTAATGAGATATATTAGTATTTCTGAAAGTCAGATTTTACTGAAAGAAAAAGGTAGATAAAATTAAAAAATTGAATCGACAATTCTTTGCTCATTAGTGCTATAGGCACTTTAATTTCATATGGAATTATGTTTGGCACTCTAGGAAGTGTTCAGAGTTCGAATAACGAGAAATAATCGAAATATTATTACTGAAAAATTCTCTCTCGATAAATTTTTGCAAAATGAATGAAATTATTTTTAATATCAATAAAACATGTAGTGCCGTTAAGTAAGTTAATAATGTAATTTGTATTTATTTAATATATATAATTATAATTTATGTAACTACTTCCTTAACTGTCATTTAAAAGAGATTTTCATATCTATATGTTTTAATTAAACATATTAATGCCACAAAGATAAATTAAATCGGAATGTGACCTAGGTCTACAATACCAAACTTATATGTAAATAAATTATCAAACCACCATTACTGTTTTTTCAAAAGACTACTACATGATATGAACGAAATTGCATTAATTTTTCACACTGACGGATAATCGAAACTCAATTTCTCTCACTCAAAGTGAACGAGCTGCATTATTTCTTCAAGAAGATTTTAATTCAAAGAAATAAAATGAATGATGTAACAAAAGCTAATTTCACCTGTTAACATGCATACTGAGGAAATTCTGGCTACACGTATGGTGGACGTATGGTCTTTTAAAAAAAGAATGATATAAAATTTTGCTAGTTCTTCTCAAAATCTTAGCCTGCGTATATAATATTATTATATATTATTATTATAAGCACACTAAAAAACTTTCATATTATTATAAACACAATAAGATGAAATTTATTTATTATTTAACAAGCTGATTCTTCGTAGTTCTCCAATTTTTCATTTTTCTATATTTTGTCAGATAGGAAAATGAAATTGTGAATCTCATTTGACTTGTCAGAGGAATAAAAAAAATATTTAAAAATTCTTAAATACTTAAATTCCATCAAATGCATATTAAGAATAATAATTAATTAAGAAATATTATTTAAAAAGAAAAAAAGACATTTAAATTAAAAAGAATTCAACAAATGGCTAAATATTATATCATCATATTACCACGAATTTATTAATTTTGAAGTACCATCTTCAATTGACAAAAGTTATTTTCAACCCGTTCTTCGTAAGAAATTCCGCATATTTGACTATGATGAATAGTTCTAAATGCTCTTTTGGAAGTTTGTGTCTGCAAATTAAATATTTAAAAAGGTTACGGTATGTAAAATAAATTTCTTCCTTCCATGGAAAACCATTTTCTAGCTACATATTGAGGTTTTGATTTACACGTTACTATAAGGGAGTTTTTTTAAGCGTCTCTATTTATCTCATAAAATTGTTTAATGTTTTGAAAACAGTATATTTTATAACTTCTTATAAAATTACAGAATATTTTATCCCGTTTCTATCGTCGCAGAAAAACAAGTTGAGTGTATATTCATTTGCAATGTAGGGTCAATGTAGACGGAGCGCTCGAGGCTTGAACACCTTGAAAATGTTTTTTAAAAAGAAGTTGACAATCTTATGCCAATTTTATAGGGGCCTGAATGGCCGAGTGGCTAGTGCTCTGGCGCTCGGTACCACAGGTTTCAGGTTCGAGTCCCGGCGGTGCTCTGGATGTTTGTAGGGGTTCGGAATCCACTTTAAACCATAGGTCCCGGTACTAATAGGAGCGTTTCGGGGACATTGTTACTCCTCGTCCGTATCCCCCTGGGTAATGCAAAGTGAGTAACATCTGTGCAGCGTTTACCTTAAGGCATCCAAGACCAAGCTGTCTAAATGTTTGCCAGCTGCATCGGAACTAGAAAAAAATGTCAATTTTATAAAAAAAAAAATCTATTACTGTCTTTTGTAAAATTGTCAATTTTTAATTAATATTTCTTAAATTCTTTTTCTCTTCATTTTTTTATTTTTATGTTTTGTTTTAAATTTATCATTTATTTGACTTTTTCAAGAATTTTTTTTTATTTGTTACTTCGGTTAACCTCTTGTGAGATATTTTATTGTGCATGTAGATCAATTGACCTTTGTAACTGCAATGTAGGTAAGGTGCAGAAATATTTTTAGTTGCTCCTGGTTTAACGAAAAAAACAAATACACCAAAAAAATTCGAAATTCCTTAAAATCTTTATCAACTTTATAAAAAAAACCCCACTTTTATAGCTGCTTGTAAATTTGCAATTTTTACTTTTATGATTCCTTTTTTTTTTTTTTTTTTAATTTTATCTCTTGCATTGTTGTGCATTTTAAATTTAAGGTTTCTTATTGGGTTTTCATGTTAAAAATGTTTTTTCGTTTATTTGGTAGTTCCAAAACCATCGTTTAATATTTTGTGTACAAATTTCAATAAAAAAAAATTATTACAAAAAATTACATTATGAAACAACAAAGATCTATCTGAATTTTCTATCGGAAATTCATTTTTAAAATAGCATTTTACACTATCATTACTAACTTTAGTGCCGCATTTCTATTCATCTTATTACTCGAAATTAAATACAAAACCTTGTAAGTTAAATTCTTTTAAAGGAATTAAAACTTTTAATTTGGATGCATTAACAATTTGCTGTTTTATATTCATCATTTAGATCTACATGCTTAGAAGACATTCTAGTTATCATAATAGCTTGAATAATGGCAGTTTCACAAAAAGTATCATCAACGATACAAGCCATCTAACCCTGTTTACATGAAATGTTAACAATGGTTAATGCAATAAGCTAATAAAATTTCTAATAAGGACATTTTACTGAAAGAAGAGTATAATTAGTCTATTGTTCGTGATACGAAATAATTGAGCAGAAAATCAAATTAATTTAAAAATTACTTTCCTCGTACATTGTAAGTTAAAAAATAATTTATAAAATTACTTAGCTAAATTAAATCAAATAAATTGAAAAGTATCAATCTAATTAGTTTCCATGCCATTGACAGTAAATCTAAAAAAGTTGAAAAATTAATTAATCATTATTATAAAAAGGAATTAGAAAATACTTGTATTAAAATGTTTCAAATGCTGCAAACACTGATTAAAATGAACAGCTCGATGTTTCTTTTGTCACCGTAACTACAGCTATTGATATATTTAAAAAGTTAATGGTAAGCCATCATGCTTTGTGATAAAAAGACATGATCAGACAAGAACAGCACTATTGTTCGCAGAGAGGACGCGGATTTGAAATCTTTGTTCAATTAAATTTTTCAATACCTGTATTGCGAACATTAGTTTTGTTTCTGAAAATAATGAACAAATTAATGTCATGAATGAATCAGAAATATACTTCTGAAACTGCCATAACTTCAATAAGATTGTGGGAAGTAAAAATATACATCTTTTGACAGTTATTCCAGGTTTAGATGGCACATAATAATTCGCACCCGTAAATTTACACTTTCGGTGTAATTAATGAAAATGTTCCATTTAAATTAATCACACATGTTTGCTAAGGTCCAAGATTTGAATACATTTGTAGAAAGCTAAAATGAATCATTCACAGAATTGGATTAAAGAAGCATTTTGGCCAATTTTTCTTCTTTTTCACTTGCAAGGAATGCAAACTTTGCCATGTCCTGAATTTTTTGCAAGAAGCAATTTATTAAAGATGATCTGGAATTTACCCAAATATCTGTTTGTCTCACTGTAATCCAAACTATGTGGCTGTGTTCCATTTCCAGTTACAAGAATGAATGGGCTGCACTGATTGTTCTGTTCCTCCAACTGTGCATCTACATCAGAGTGTTTCGATCTCGTACTAGAATTGGTTTTCTCACAGAAGAACTTCTCAAAATATCGAACATGATGCATGCTGACACCATCCAGAAAAAGAAAATGCTAAAGATTTACATTTGGGTGTATTGCTTATTCGTGACGTCCGTAACTGTATTCTTTGAAGTGACGCTTTTCAATATTGGGTTGATAACTAACAAACAGCAAAAATTGCAGAATTCCGAATTAATTCCTGGACACTTAAAAGAGCATTCATTGGCCATTTTGAATTGTTTGTCTACTTTCATGTCTTTAGTAGGGAATTGTTTCTTCGCAAAATTGCTTGGATATTACTGCTTTTTTTGTGGTTGCATGAAGCAATTTTTCTTACACTTTAAATGGAAATCGAAACTTTTAATAGCACGTCAAGATTATCAAAGAATTTTAGAAATCTACAGAGAAATGAAAGAAACAATGATAATGATCGATAATTTTCTAAATTTTCCTATTTTGATTTCTGTATTTAATATCTTGGCAAGCCTCTTCTGGTACGGTTACAGTTTCGCATTTCCTCCAAATGCTGACAACGTGACAAATATGTGTTTTTCTATAGGATTTGTACAGTACTTTGTCTTGTTGTTGATTACTTTATCTCCAGCTGCAGCTGCCAACCAAGCAGCTGCGATGACGAGGGAATTTGTTCTTTCTTTGCCAGGTTGGTTTCCAAAGCGGTACGGCATCATAAAAGTTCATGTACGGCGGGAATTCATGCACAAAAGAGCTTTGACTTTGTGGAAAATTTACCGCATCGACAACTCTTTAATCATTAGTGCTATAGGATCTCTAATTTCGTATGGAATTGTCGTTGGTACTCTAGGAAGTGTCAAAAATTCAAATAACGAGAGCTAATCAATACTTTATTAATATGAACTTTAATATAAATTTTTTAAAACTTAAGGACATGTATGAATTATTTTCACTCTCAGAAATACTCAGTAGGAATTGTTTAACAATATATGTTAAAGAATTAATAATACAATTTTATTAAAAAAAATGTATATTATTTTATTTATAAGTTCATCACTTTTTTTTTTTTTTTTCAAATTTTATTTTCAAAATAATGTGAATTTTTAAATCATTCTTTTTAATTAAAATATTTTTTATTTTATTTCCAATGGCAGATTATGAACAGTTACAGATTCAAGATTCTTCTTTTGATTCTGAATTCAAAATTCTTCCCATTTTCATTTCTTTATTTCATATTTTGCCAAGCCTCTTTTGGTACGGTTACAGTTTCGCATTCGCCCCAAATGTTAACAACGTGACACAAGTATATGTTTCTTTGGGATTTGTACAGTACTTCGTGTTGCTGCTGATCTCTTTAACACCAGCTGCAGCTGCCAACCAAGCAGTGGCGACGACGAGAGAATTTGTTCTGTCTTTGCGAGCGTGGTTTCCAAAGCGGTACAGCATCATAAAAGTTCATGTGCGCCGTATTATTTATATGTCTGTTAGTATTTTTTTTTTCTTATCATTTATTTATTTAAAAGTAAATTTTGGATTTATTGTTTTTAATTAAATTTATTAAACTCTTAAAATGTAGTTTTAATATATTTAATACATTGACAATCTTGTGCGACGAAAATTCATGCACAAAACTTCTTTGACATTGTGAAAAATATACCGAATCAACAAATCTTTGCAAAGATGCGTTAATTGTTGATTTTCCAAATACATTATCAGTGTGTTTTCTTTTCAATCTTTCTTCCATTGGACAAAATAAGAACTTGAGTTCCCTAAATACACCGTAGAGTTTGTAGTTTTTATATAGTTTAACATCCGCAAAATGTGAGTGTTGGAAATTTCAGTTTGTAAGTTTTCCAGTTAAAAATTTTATTCAATTTTTAAGTTTGGTTAAATGAGAAACGTATGGGTATTTTGACTATTTACAGAAAATATATTACTTGGTCGACATAAAAAAGTTAAAATACCGAGGCATAGAGCTAAAAGGAGAGTATGTTGAAAAAAGAAATTTGTCTAAAAGAGCTGTATTTTATTTTTCAGGCTACAGATATATAAGGCAACCTTATAAATATTTAGTTAGCAAGTTCGTTGTTAAATAATTTATACTAAATTGATTGACTAAAACAGTAATCATCACAGATAATGGCCTAGGCATGAAATACATTCTGTGATCATCAAATCATTTGTTACAGAAAGTTTAATACCATAAAAATCTCTATCACGAAGGTTTTTAAATTTTCATCGAATCCGGGACATTTGTCTATTTTGGGCATTTCTGCGAAATAAAAGTATTTTGTCTATTAAGGAAATGGAAAAAAATGATAAATAAGTTGCTAAAGTCAGTTTAGTCAAAGTTTTCAGTAATCCGAGTTTATGACATTCTCTATTAAATTGTATTTTCAGAACTCAACTCTACTTGCATCTATTTACTTTACATTTGTTTTCTAAAACTCAATTAATTTTTTGGCTTGTTTTAACTCAGTTAGGAATAGAAAATCAAAACTAGTTTAACCTAATTAAAAAAATAAATTACATATATTTGTATAATCCCCGAATTCCGAGTTAGATCGAGACAAATATTTAAAAAAAAATTACTTTTAATGTATTCAGAATACTTTATTAATACAATATATAAAATACTGTTTAATAAATACAAAATATAGTAACGAGAAAATAACATTTCTTAAACGCAAGCATTATTTTTTTACAATCTTCTTCCCTAAGAATCAAACAAACAAAGTATCGTGATTGATCCACGAGTGGCTGTTATTCATAATTCAGAACACAGTTGGAGCTGAGTTGAGTTTTGCCGAGCACTCCTCAGGCGACAGTGATTAAATTAGCTGGAGTATTATTACATTTACTTTGCAACGGAGCGGAATTTTACTAGTAATCCCTATAGTCATTAAGAACAGACGATCATCATTTATTCAGCAGTAACGTTGGAAAGATGATTAATAATTGCTTATGAATGATGGATATCTTTAAAGACGATGCTAAGATGATTCAAGGCCGTTAATTTTTGTTTAAATAAAAAGTGTTTTTGTTACTTTTCAGCAGAACCCTTTTAAAAAGTGATATAATCTAGTAAATGTTTTTTTTCCACTGCACTTTTTGTGGAAGTAAGAAAAAATATATGCTAACTTTAATTTGAGAATCACGTTTTTTTTTTAAAAAAAAGATTAAATTTTGGGGTTTAATTAATGGCAATTTGTAGTAATTATCAATATTTCACGTGATATGTTCTTGCCTCTTATGAAGTTGTAGTAATTCATAGAGTAATGATGGATTTATATTGACAACTGTCATATATTACAGATTGGAATTTATAAATCTTAAAGTTATTACGGCAAAATATTTCTTTACTTTGTTTGCTATTTTAAAAATGATGCCTAAACCTGAAATAGTCTGGCGTGCTTTCTAACAAAGAATACTTTTATCAAGTTCCAATTAGCATTAATAACAGCCTGCCACCTTTACAAAATGCAAGGAAAGGTAAAATCTATAGACCAAAAAAATGAGTGTCAGAGATAAATACAGCTACAAAGGACTGAATGGTTCGAATAGATCATACGTTATTTTTTTTTTCAAACTGCCGTGACAACAAATCAAATCGTATCTTTTTTCATTTAGAAGGAATGGAAACTCTACCAGGTCCTGACTTTTTTTCAAGAAGGAATTTTTTTAAGGAGATGTGGAATTTCCCCAAATTTTCTGTTTCCAAGTTTCATATGTTTCAATTTGGTGATCCAAATTCTGTATTTGTGTTTTATTTCCATTGCCAAGGATGAGTGGGCTGGACTGATGGTTCTGTCTCTGCAACTGTGGATCTACATCAGCGTGTTTCGATCCCGTACTAGAATTCGGCTGCTGACGGAAGACTTTTACAGAATATCTCCCCATACTGCAAGCTTACACTGTCCAGAAAAAGAAGATGTGGAAGATTTACATTTCGATGTATTGTTTATTCGTGATTTCGGTAACTACATTCTTCGAAGTGACTTTTTTCAGATCTGGAATGATAGATTACGAACAGCAAGAACTGCTGGATTCCGAAATAATTCCTGCACACTTACGAGAACAATTTGCGGACTTTTTATACGTCTGTTTTCCTTTCACCCTCTTATTAGCGAATGGGTTTTCCGCATTATTGCCTGGATATTACTGATTTGCATGTAACTGCATGAAACAATTTTTCTTACACTTTGAACGGAAGTCGAAAGTTTTAATAGCACATCATGATTATCAAAGAATTGTAGACATTTACAAAGAAATGAATGAAACAATGGTAATGATGAATAATTTTCTCAGTCTTCCGATTTTGGTTTCTGTAATTAATATCTTGGCAACACACTTCTGATACGGTTACAGTTTTGCATTCGTACCAAATGATAACAAAGTGATAGGCATATTTTATTCTATGGGATTTATACAGTACTTTGTGTTACTGCTGATGACTTTACCTCCAGCTGCAGCGACGGCGAGGGAAATTGTTCTGTCGTTGCCAGGTTGGTTTCCCAAGAGGTACAGCACCGTAAAGTTACTTGTATGTAGGAGTTTCATGGCTAAAACTGCATTAACATTGTAGAATATTTATCGAATAGACAAATCTTTGCTCATTAGTGCCGCAGGCACTGTAATTACATATGGAATTCTACTTGGCACTCTAGGAAGTGTTCAAAGTTCCAATAACAAGAACTAGTCCAATATTTCTTAATAAAAAATTCACAATAAATATCTGACTAAAAAAATATAATACTATATAAATATTTGACTTTACTATAATTTTTTGCAAAATGAATGGTATTCTTTTAATGCTAATAAAACACGTAGTGCCGTGTATGCAAATTAATAAAATGATTTGTATCAATTTATTATATTTAGTTATAATTTATGTAACTACTTCATAAACTACCATTTCAAATTGCGTTTTTACATATATTTTTTTTAATTAAAAATATTTACGCC
>BPLQ01008625.1:0-58079 GCA_021605075.1 Caerostris darwini
GGCGATTCGAAGTTCCTCGGATACTTCCATCTGGGTACGTCCACATTACAGTCGTCCGATAATTCTACCACGTAAAATCACCCGAATGCTTCCTTTGTGCCATAACTATGCGGTTATTGCACTGAAAGGCTTTTCGTGAACAATCTTACTTCTTTTCCACCATTCCTTATATACCCCCTCTTACACTCTCGTCATTGTGACGTACTATCCGCGCCATCTGGTGGTTTCCTGTAATTTGCATATTCTTCAAGATATGTGTGATAATTCTACAAGTGAAAATTTTATTTTAGAGTTTAATTTCTGTGTGATTCTGAATTATCCTTAATTTATGGACATGAGTCGCAATTTGTTTTTACAACATTATATGCCGCAATTTGTTTTTCCATTTTTTCAATACAAGTTTCTATTGTAACTGATACTGTTATCATAAATAAATTATCTAGCATCAATTAATCGTTGTAATGAATATTCATTTTTTTATTCTTAAAAATGAATAAAGTTAGAGTTAGAATTAACTCTAACTTTAACTTAAGCTAACTTTAACTCTAACTAAAAGCTATTAAAATTAGAATTTTTTTATTATTATTACGATGAACAATATTTTATAGTTATTTATGATTGATCTGAAAAATGCTTTTACCTAAACATTTGAAAAATAATTTGTAAAATAATGGTAAATGTTTTATCGGTGCGTTGTTTGCATATTATTTGAGAAATAAGATATTTAAAAATAATAAGTCACTTGACATTAAAAAACACTTCTCAAATATCATTCTTCGAATAATTATCAAATGTTTTATTTATGACAACATTCATAAAATGCTCTTTAATAAAATGCAACAATACGATGATAATACCTATATTTATTCAATGATAATTTCATTGTAATTTCAACTTTTTTCAATTCGCAGTATTAGTTATATCATTTGAGTGTTTTTTCATATGACTCTTAGTGTATAAATTTGACAGTAAGTGGTGTATTAAAGCGATGTAGGAATTGGAAAAATAATTCAAACAGCTTCGAATTTATGCAATCAGAAAATAAATTGACTTTTTCCTTATTTTCATTTATTTCCATCCATTTGAAGATGAGAAAAGGGAGAATTTGAATATCAGAAATTACTTCCCAACTTTCATTTCGCTGATTCAATTAAAATATCTTATAAACATAAAGTTCAAATTTATTTGGCTGCTTTAATATCAGTCTAATAACTTCAATTCGTGCTTTATATTAGTAACACCACTTAAATCTACGAAAGCAATTCTTTTTATGGAAATGCAAAACACAGAAATTTAGAAACACAGATCAAATAGCTCGAAGCAAAACCCAAAGATTCATTATAAACCGAGAACTTGAATCTGTAAGAAATACCACAGATCTAATTTTAATATGTCTTATAACCCTACGAATAAAAAGGAATGGTAAAAAAAGCAGTACGAAATCTGCTAACCATCAAAGAAAAATGTCTTTCTTTTCATTTCTAGGATTTCAAAATACTTTCCAAAACGCAGAATGTAATTGAAAATTTCTGCTGTATATTCTTCTTAAGGTTTGTTTTGAAAAGAAAGATTTTAATTTCTCACAATACTTTTTTTCTTCCTCTCCAAAAAGTCGATTCTTTTCATTAAATATTCTAAATTGAAACAGAACAGAAAAGAGAGGGTACAAAAAAAAAAAAAAAAAAAAAAAAAAAAAAAAACCTCGGCATTCTATTCTTCCCTTTCAAAAAATAATGACTGTACAGCTTTTGGGTACGTTTGTCTGAAAAGGAATGGATGGAAAATTTGTCTGTATCTTATTTTCATCTGCGCGAACATTTATTTTAACAAGGACAACTTTAAAAACTGTAATTGGTAGAAAATAAGGAAAAGAAAGGACAAAGGGACATGTTTTATCTTGTCTTGTCGGATATGCGTTGTCCGTCGTTATTTCCATTACAGAATTTAAATATCCGTTTTTGTAGCAATACTGAACCAAGGAAATAAATGTTTTGCATAATGAAGACCAGTGTAAATTAAACGTTTGCAGTTGATGGTGGGGAGGGGGGATAAATTCAATTGAATGTTTCGCTAACAAATCTGGGAAATCCATTAATGGGAAGAACAAGATTGTGAATTTAAAGCAGGGAAGAATTATAATGCAGACAATTATTAAGTGTCCGCAGCTTTAAAATTAGAAACAAATTACGCATGGAATTATTAAAGTTAACGTTTTAAATATTTCGAATAAAACAATTATTAATTTAACCTATGCTATATCTTTTAAAGCAAGGAACTATAATTTAAAAAAGTTATTTTTTCACCTAATCTGGATTTTGCAATCTGCCTAATCATCTACAAATCTTACTATAAAACACAGTAGAACAGCATGTTAAAAACTCAAAATACTGAGTAATTCAAAAACAACGGTACCATAGGAAAACATGTGACTGTTGTAATGAATTTATTCCCCGTCTACTAATATAACAAGATGGTATAACATTCAAAAGATTCATTAGCAATTCTAAAAAGTTGGCTATTTCGGAAATTTGAATTTAAGGAGCCGAGAAGTACATGCATACGAAAATGAACAATGAACAATTAGAAGCGCTGATAGGGATGGATGGTGTCATGGAACTGACTATTCATTAACGAAGCCACGTTTCACTACGCAAATTTAATTTTCATGGCTTAATATTTTGAGCTTAGATAATCCGCTTGCGAAATTGGAATGAGATTCTCTTCGGACAAATGTTTTCTGTGCCATAAATATCCTCATAAATTTGGGCCTTTCTTCTTCGCAGAAACCACTGTTACATGTTCATGTATCCTGACAAGCTGTGGAATAGTAGCCTCAGAAGAGTTCTGCGACTATTTTTAGTAACTTGATGACATTTTTGTAATTCAAAAATTAACCTGCCATACCGCTGAATTGGGGATTCTGCGACAATTGATTTGTCCTTGATGGTGTGACCTTTTAAGTCATTTAATTTCACAGCTTGCAACTTTCTGCTAAGATTAATCATACGAAGATTCAAATCCTGCAGAAAAAAATATTTCATATTATCACTGAAGCTAGATATAGTATATTTGTAATGACACAATTCACAATAACGTAAACGCCGAAAAAATCAAAGATTTCAACAAGAAAATTCAATCTTCTTTTTAAGCACTCATCAGTAATAATAATTACCTAATTAAATTAATTTACCCTTAAAATCGGCTTTGCCTATAACAGAGAAACTATTAAAATACCATACTTCACTACCAAATAGAATCTACTTATAATACTATCATAATACTTCGAAATTCACTGGAATTCCTTCATTAACCTTCAAGATCTATAATTGGAAAACTTCTGCCAAAGTTCATCCTTCCTGACTAAGGTGTACTTTTGCCTCTTTGTCTAGTAGGATAGACGAAATCTATGGTCTACTTTTTCACCAGGTTAAAAGTTTTACATTGTTTCTTTTTATTTCCTTTTAATCATTTAACTCTTGCAACTTCTATGCTACTTTTTAAAAAGTATGATTCTGAGTAGATGTGGGCCATGCACAGAGGCACTCAACTCTCCTGTTGCGATCCTCAATCGTGTATACCTGAAGTTCTAAAATTGGAGTCTAGACTTCCAAGGAGGATCACGAAAAGATTTTGGGGTGGGATTCTTGAACAAAATTGCAAAATTGCCTCCTTTAATTTTCACATTAAAATATAACTTTTATAATTTTTTTATTAATATCGTTTGTATATTTACAATGTTGCAAGTGCTACATTCACTTTTATACAATTTTTAGTTATTGTGATTATATATGTTCATATTTTTCAAAGATGGTTTATTACATTTATGTAATAATAGATAGATTTCATACAATATTTCATATATATATTTTTAGCGAGTAGAGGATGTTAAAATACTTTAATTTTAAAAGGTATTCGTGGAAATTTTTAAATTTATAATAAGGTCGCGTGCTAAAAAAATGTGTTTCATAAAAGAGGACTATATCGAATATTGAAGTAACTTGGGAGTTAATCTTTCTTGTGGCATTTATATTTGTGTGACACATTCATCACAGCAGTCGTAAATACGTTTTTTTTTTTTTTTGTACCCTTCATTTTAAATTACCCAAAACGCTTGATATTTTTAAAGCATTAATACAGATTAATGAGTATATAGATATGGTTTTTAATTCAATAAAAAATAATAAATAGAAGCATTTTGAAAAGGTATATCATTTTGTCATTGGTGTTTTATTATTAAACTACAGTGTAATATCTGGACATATATTGCATTACAACTTAACATTGTATTGCTATTAGTTTGTAACAAAGATTAATTTTAAATTTCATATGTGAAGGAAATTCATTATCCATGAAAATGTAGTTTTCTCTCATTTGTACATTGAACATTTTTTACAAACACTGTAGTACAGGACAGATTTTATTCTGATGGCCCAAATAAAAATACAGAAAGTTATGGTCTAAAATTAAAGAATTTCAAAATATTTTCTACTTTTAAAATGTGTTTCTAAAGTTTTCAAGATTGTTATGTATAGTTTAAATCTATTTTTAAACTTTATCACTTATTATTTATTTTTGCAAATTTTGAAAACACTCCGTATAAAAGCACCAGTTAGAAAGTTTTAAGAAACAAACTTAAAACTTTTGGTCGGTTTCGGTCCTTTTAATATTGCATCCCACAAGTGGAAAAATGCGAAGTTGGCTCTCCGAAACGAAATCAAAAGCCACAGCACAATTTTTGTCACTTCCTTTTTCTCGCCATCTTTCTCGGTGTTCTTTTCTCTTCTTTCCCTCTATCAACACTGCCAATTCAATTTTTTTTTTTTTGCATTTTGGCGGCAAACAGAAAAGAAAAATTTTCTACTTCGTATTTTGCCTTGCAAAGAGAGACGTTGAAATGTAAGATCGGCTGAATAGATAGAAAAAAGTGAGATCCAATATACATATCAGAAAAGAATGCGGATTCTATCGTTTCTTTTCGCAAAAGATAAAAAAAAGGAATTTGAGGAATTTTTTCGAATTTTCTATGCATGCCAATTCGAATTGTACTTGTGCATGTTTTGTAAATATAATGCATTGTTTACAAGACATCAAAGACTGCGTCTATTTTTTTATATCCGTAAACAGGGAACACATCTCAGTCTGATCTCAGAATAGTTTGCCCTATGGTCTGTATTTCCGTACTGAAATGTCTTCTCTGACAGAAAATTTCAATATTTGAACTTAATGTGGATACTTAGATATAAAGAAATTGAAACAATTCAGACAGAATGTATATTGGACTGTCTCTTTCTTTACTAAACATATTGAAGTCTTTTCGTGTTTATTCCGTTTGTCAGTAGAAAATAAGAAAGCTTACCTTCAGAGAAAATTTGTATATAAGTAGTGTTTTGTTCGAATAAAACATGAAATACTGCCACTAAAAGTCAAGTAATAACTTTTTAAAAAACAAAGAAAAATTTTTAAAGGTTTTATTGTTAAAAATGAAAGACCAAATTAACATTTAAAAAAAAAAGAGGACTATATCGAATATTATTGTAACTTGGGGAGTTAATCTTTCTTGTGACATCTGTATTTGTGTGATAAATTTATCACAGCATCAATTTATTTCAATGACTATATGCGTGCATATACGTGTGCGTGGTGATTTATTTTGATTTATTTGATTTTATTTCAATGACTATTACATGAACATTGTAACAAATGACGAATAATTTCGTTAAAATGACAATGTTTGGATTAATTGCCAAGATTGTTCAATGTTCAGTTCTTTAATTCTGTAGCAGTTTATGATAAAACCCGGATACTCCCAACTGAGTGATCCTGGAAAATTTTTTTATTGTATGTCACAATCTCATTGATATTACTCGTGTTTATTAAGCAGTGATTGTAATGCACACCACCAACGGGAATTGAATACTTATCATTTACCTTTCTACATTAAATAGTTACAGCACTTAGATTATTATCGATATTCAAACTTTGATTATTGTTATATAACAATTTACAAAATCTACAGTTATAATTAGCAGCACAAATAATGTTTATTTAATTTAATTTGATTTAAATATTTCAGCCGTAGACATTTGGAATGTGTAAATCACTGTTAGTACTATTTATTGCGAATATTTTATCTAATATATTTAAAAGATATTCCGTAAAATATACTTTACGTAATATATGCAAAAGATTTCGTAACTTTTCTGCATTCTTTACAGATTTGTTCATCATTGTTAAGAAGTTAAAACTGCGCAATTCGAATTTGGTGAACTGAGGGCAGATATTCAGGTCTTTCATTATAAGAAATAACATGATAACAATTGTTTACCGTTATTCTCCAGAAAGTAAAACATTCCAAGATGTTCCTCTGGTATTGAGATAAAGAGATCTTTTTCTAGAAAATGCTGCTGCTTTATTGGCAATGTAAGGCGGAAAACGTTAATAAATTGTCATAATTTACATAAAAAGTGAACATTTAGTTTTAACTTCAACACGTTATTTCATTTCTATGTAAAGTTTAATTATTATCCAATGCCTTCAAAATATAGAAACAATATTATTATACACTGGTTATTAAGAGAATTTGTATATTTTGTCGAAATTTATGAAAATAACGAACGACATGCAAAACTACTGCTATTGTCTTATAAAAGTTGGATGATCATTTTTTTTTGTTGTATCAACCAATGTTCAAACTTAATTTCATTAAAATCTGTCCAGTAGTTTTCAAGATAATCGACCAAATTTGAAAATTCTTTTCATTTTGAACATCTGCATATATTTAAACCTTAACCTTAAAAAATGAACCTTAAAAAAACCTGCGAACCTTAAAAATGAATCAATTATTTTTATCCTTAATGTAACGATATGACATCAGTTTTTATGATGTGGAAACAAAATAGCGTTTTATGGTGAGGGATGCCACAAAAGAAATGTACGCAAACAAAAAATATAAGCACGAAAAATTTTTCATAAAGCATAAATTAATATCTTCGTGCACCACACAATTGATAAATTGTAAACAGACATATGTAAACACCACATATACGAATATAAAGCTATGAACGCCATCTTATTATAAATGGCTATTGATGTCAAAAACTGAGTGAAGGGCGAAAAATAAAGAGATTCGCATAATCATTTACATCAGCCAATACAATATCATAATTTTAATACAAATGACAAAAAAATATTAAAATAATAATAAAAAAATATTAATTCTTCGCATGAATTCGTTTATAAGAATCGAAAAAAAGTATTTTATTTAAGTTGATTTCTTTAATTTTCTAATACTTTTTTTATAGTTACTTCAAACATAAGTACTTATTCGAAACATAAGTACAATATATGAACCCGCTAATTGTTTAGCATTATCACTAATATTACAATAGAGTTAATGCTAAAATTATCACATCGTTATATTCTGCTGTTGATCTCATGCTACAGCAATCCTTTTTTTTCACATATATGAAATTCTATGTATAGACCAATATAAAAATCAAATTCAAAATTATTTTACGACACATTTTAAGTAAAATAAATCCAATTTTCTTTTAACTTAGAAATTTAAATTAAGAACATTAATTACTAGGATTTGAACAACTTTTAGTTAGAGCTTGATTTCTATCTTCCGCGTATTTTTTTATTATTATTATTTCTAAGAACTCCTTCCAAATATGCATCCATATTTAAGTAACAATTTTTTAGTTCAAACTTTCTCTTTTAATTATATCTATAAACTCAATTTTAGCTATACTTTCTGGAGTACTAAATTTTAATGAGCTGCAGAAGAACGCAGTACGATTCTTTAGAAAGAAAAAAATGTTCTATACTTTTTCTTTTTTTTTTCTTAATTTTACTTACTTTTTCGTTACTTTTCAGAAGTAAAGTACAGGAAACAGAAAAGAGCTTTTACTTAGTAAGAAATACTACGTGTTCGTTCTTTTTTTTCCTTTCCTAGAAAAGAAATTCTAGTACCTACCCTCCCCCCATCTTAAAAGGAGTTTCCTTTGCGAAGAAATATCGGAAACCGGAAAAATTGGCGAGTGAGCCTCATCCGTGGGCTATCATTTTTCAGCATTTTCGCCCAGGAAACGGCGGAATGCAACCAGAAAACTACAATCAAACAATGCTCCCTTATCTGGGAAGAAATGAAAAGAACGGAATGGCGGTAAAAATAGATAGGCTCGAATTTCGACGTCCTTTCTCACATCCATTTCTTGTTCAAACTTGGAAAAGATAAAAATTCCATCAGGGGTTGAATAGAACTTGTTTGTGATGATGATTTTTTTTAACTACTCTTGAAAGGCATTCAACAAATCATGTAAATAGAAAACTGGAGAAAACATGGTTTTTTAAGTTTGATTTATCGTTAATTCTTTCGCCTAAAAACAATTTCAAAAATTAAAAATAATAATTTTAAAAAATCACCTAATAATTCACCATCACCTAAAATTCATCTTCAAATAAGTTTCAAAAATCACAGAAAGCAAAATTTCTAATCAAGCTCGTATTTAATCTCAACAATTTAAAAAGTTTTTACAAGAAACTTGCACGATAAATGAAAACTTTTCTAAAACATTTAATTAATTTATTTTTAATTTACTATTTAAAGTCATTTATTGGCTATCTGCCAATAAATGACTTTTAGAAAAATACTATCATTGTTTGTTTTATATGGTTTTTTTTAAATGGGGCTGTAAATATAAATTTAAATTGATTTTGACAAGTAAACAAAAACTTTTTCCTTTTCTAAAACCTTTTTGCAAACTTTTCTAAAACATTTAATTAATTTACTTTTTAAAGCCATTGAGTAGCTCTCTGCCATTAAATGACTTTTTAATATTTTACACTTTTAATATTGCTGTTTGTTTTATATGTTTATTTTTTAATGGGCTGTACAAAGTTACACACGCATATATATATATTATATATATATATATATATATATGCGCTGCTTGGAAAATTCGAATTCAAATTCAACCATTTCTCTATTGGTCACTTGAGGATATGTTGATAGTTATTTAACCCCGCCCCGTTTAATTGAAGCTAAATTGTGGAATGTAATTTTCATTATTATTCATTATGGAGGGTTCAGGGGGCATGTTTTACCCCATAGGTACTGCACAGCAGGTGCGCCCGTATCCGTAGAAATAAGTGTTTCCCAAAAAGAAGTCTTGTTTTATTATGACAAATAGGATAGAAAAAAAAGTTATGATTGAAAACATGATTATGTGTATCGTACTGATTACTAATATTGAGGCTTCTTATAATAGAATATTTTAACTACACACCAGCGCGTAAAGGCACTAAAGATAATTTATTTCCTTATGTGCACCATTACGCGCTGGTATGATGTGTAAAAAATGAAATAATCTAATAAATATATGACAAAAAGCATCATTTTTGTATGATACTTTATTTTTACGATATTCTACAAATATTTAATATAAATGAATTATTTATAAGTTTGTATAATTATATTGTGCAATCTTTGGGAAGGAAAGAATTCTTCATCTCTGTGATAACTCACATCATTCTGTGCAAGGTCCGAAAGCTCAGACAACACATTTTGCAATTTCATCAACTATTAAACGCTTATTAGATTGCATTTTTCCTTTTTGTGGTGCTTAAAAGGCCTGTATAAATATTACCTTTACAACTCACAGTAGTACAATATTTTCGCAGAACTCATAGTACAAGACTGTCTTCTAACTGTTACTCCACTCTAATACTGATGATTTTAAAGCGGGGAATAAATGTTGAGGCACAGCTCTTCTCGCCCAAACGCCTGACTGGCTACTAAGGCATTACCACATGCTGGAACGTGATTGGCTCTTTAACGTTAACACCAGAACATGAGTTGGCGTGAGATCTGCAGTAAAGTGTTAAGAGGGAAAACAGTCCATTGATTTTCGTTTGGATGATGCATTAAAAGAAAAACTCAAGCCATATATCTTATTTTGAAAATCCCATTTTAAAATTAAGGAAACCTTTAAAATCCAAAGATTTCTTTCCTGCAGCTATTCTTCATTATATCCCTCATGTTGGGAGACAATGAAAAAGCACAATAAACTGCGTGTATTTTAATTGCATCGCCAAACTTGGAGAGGTGACATAGCTCATCAAGACGAACTATAAACGGACTGGAATATGTAGTGGCAAATGAATTCGTGTGAGTGAAAATCGAAAATCCGTCTTCAAGGTATGACGACACGGGCCTTGAGTTTCTTAGGACCCACGTTGGTTGGCTGAATTCAATCCTTCGTGCACGTCGGTAGGACATGTTGTTCATGCTGAGCTGATGCACACTTTTCGCATGCCCTTGACGAAGGAGACCCTCCTGCCGGTTGGAGTTCGTATGCTAGAAGGTGAACGCATACAGGAATTCCCCACAATTTCAAAGCAAAGAACTATTCTTCGATAAAGCTTCCATTCATCATGACAGAATTCTTACCATCGTTCTCTTTACGTCTTCTTTTCGTCAATCTCTATGTGTACGATGAACATGTTTGTACTTTTTTCCCGGTTTTGCAATCCTAAAGGAATGCAATTAAGATTGAAATCTAAATAAGTAGCTAAATATAGAATTACAAACATAGGACATTGCACAAACTATTCAGAAAAAAAGAATTATTCATGACAATATGAAAAAGCCTTGCCATTTTGTAACATATACTAGTAAGGATGAAAGTTCCAAGTGAACAGAACATTTAATTGCATACATGCCATTAATACAAATAAGTCGAGGTCTTTTACATGATATTTTCTTACGACATTAATAATTAAAAAGTTAAGTTTCTTCAATATAATTTTTTTTTTTTGTTTTTGAATAAATAAAGATAGCTGCCCGTTCTGGTAAATTATGCAAATAACTTTCCTCTCAACGTTCTCATTTATTGAATGTAACAACACAATTGTCCTTCTTAGACAATTGGAATTTCCGTTTTTCTTTTAAAGTGCATTTGAAAATAAAAACACCCTTTTTACAATATAATTTTTTTCCATGTATTAAATGTTAGGAAGACTGAAGTATAAGAGGTATAAGAATTTAATCACGACTAAAGTTTTCTATTACAGCTAAGACTACTCATCTCGTCATCAGAGCTAAATCGGTACCACACATTGAAGTAATTTGCTAATGCCGGCATAAGAAGCGAACATCAGCACTAAGAGTTCTACCGCAACACATAGAAAGTCAACTGCAATCAGCGAACATTCATGTAACGTCTATTAAGCACCGTTGAACAAGAATCCTTAAGTGAGAGCTTTTTATTTGCGTATTTGTGAAGGGTAGACTCATTATCACAAAGTGCTCTATGGAAACATCGAAAGGAAGTTTGGTTCAAAAGTTAGAAGTTTGTTACCAGTGATAGTAGTATTTTATTATTATGATTTGCCAAGTCCATATATATCATACTCAAATATATTATTTATACATATATTATTTAGAACAAAATGATGAATATTTGGAACAAAATAATGAACTTATATGTTTGCAAAGACCATATACATATACAGTAGAACCTCTGTCAGTCGAACTTCAAGGGTGACGCCAAATAATTCGAGTTATAGAGTTTTCGACTTATGGCGGATTTCGAATTACGCGGATTTTATAAGGAAGTATTCGACTTGTAGAGGTCTAGATTCTTTCTAACTAATTTTGAGTTAGGTAAAATAAATAAAAATTCAAGATATAGAGGTAATAAACATGCTTATTTGCAACTTAAAAGTCATATTATGTACTGCAATAAAAACTCAAACAATCTTAAAGGTATCGAGTTGTAAAGGTTGTAAAATCAAACATTGCTAATGTTCGAGATTCAGAGGTCCAATTTTTTTTCCAGTTACAGAGGGAAAATATATATCAAAATGGCTTGTGGGGATTGACACATTATTTCGACATATAGAGGGTTGAAATTTCGAGTAATGGAGGTTTTGGGGCTTGAAAGGAAGGGAACAAAAAAATTTTTCGAGTTCTGAAAATTTTCGACTAATCTAGGTTCGATTTAAAGAGGTTCTACTGTATAATAGTTATTTATAATATATATACAATTTGTTTTTGAGTACTTCCACATCATGAAATAATATACAATCTATTCATTATTGAAAAATGGCAATTTGCTATGTGTTTCGACTATTTATTTATTCATCAATGAGTCGGAAATGAAAGCAAATATTCTGCTTGCCGATAAGTTTGAATTTCATCGCAATATTAGCTTTCCGGGCAAATCAAAAGAGAGCCCTGCGAGTTCTTGCAGAAGGCCGAGAACTTGCCTAAGTGATTGGAAAACCAAAGCGAAACACGGCATTAATATTGCAGGGGGCATTCTTTTGGAAGAATTGTTCGAGCGTGCTGTTCTTCCAGAAATGATGAGTTCCACGCATATCCATTGTTCCGTCTCTGAGGTGGAAGGAAAGAGGGAAGGCTGAAGAGCTGGGAGAGGGTAGTGGATTTATTTTTGGTTATGCATCTATACTTATTTTTGGGGTATGAAAACGCTCGTTTTCCGTGCGGATCGGTGAGCAAGATATGGATGGATTTGTTGGAGTTTGAGGGGGGGATAGGGGGGAGAGAAGGCAAGAAACCGAGAGCCCATCAAAAATTTAAATGGAAATTAGGAATTGAAATGGGACTTTGAGAGGATTTGTTTCAAAGCCATCGGTTGCTCGAAGAAAATTTGGAAAGAAGAAGATAATTTGCTTTATTTCAGGAAAGCCCCCGGAACAAAATGGTACTTGGGATTACAAGGTGCTTTCAGTAAACATTTTCGCAGTTTGTTTTGAGTACTTTTATGAAGTACTTCTATATTTATAACAGGATAAAAATTAACGTATTTTGTAAGATGAGCAACAGGATATTTTGTAAAGAAATCGTGTTTTTTATCATATGAAATTTTAAACAAGGATGCATTTGATAGGGAAAACGTTTTTAACTTTCGCCCTAAAAGGGTGCACTTTATAGAAGCATTAGATGTGTATTTTGCAATTAATTTCAAGTGGATTCTGTTGTATACAATTTTTAAATTTGACTTTCATTAAATACTTACAAAGACATTAATAAATAATTTTGTTATCAAACATTTTTTTTTTTACCTTGATCGTAAGAAAAAATACTTTCAGCGTTTATTTAAAAATGTATATCTATAGTATACAAATGAAAATGGGCACAAAATTGCTGAGAACACATTTCTTGTTAAAATTGATAATTAATATATTCTTTCTAGTTACCTGAAGGAAAATGAATCTACTGAAAAGCAACTGTAAAAATGACATACAAGTAATCTAACTTACGATCAAGTTACATTTTGAATTGTCGGTTATAAGTGACATTTAACTTGTCGAGAATTTACTTAACTGCTTGTTTTCATCTATAACCCAAAAGCATAAGTAGAGGAAATATGTTGACTCTATTCCTTTTTTTTTAATTTTTTTTTATTAAAAAATTTAGAAATTCACCAAATAGCCGATGGTATTTCTTGGTAACTTGTTTATCAATAAAATACTTTATTAGTTGTAAACGTCTTTGAAGATTTTATTTATCGCCATTTTTTTCTTTGAAACTTTCATCGGTGATATTTTTTTTATTTTGACACAATAAGTTTATAACAAAAATATATATATATAAGAAATAGATAGATGAAATAAAGATAAAAATAAATATTCGAATACTGGTTAGGAATTAATGAACCAAAATATGCATTGAGTTAAAAAAATAATTGCACTGATGTAGTTATTGCACATTATTGAAAAGACAACATGTAACTATCTAATAGCAATATTGCGTTATATATGTAAAAACAATATGGTTTTCATACGCATCTCCAAGAAAAAGAAATTTATTAAATTCTTTAATAAAATTTTTAAGAATAAAAAAAACAATGTTTCTTTTTTTTTTTTCTGATATATAATTCTACTAATTAAAAAAACTTTAGAATATTTTTATAATTTTAATTAGAATATTTAGAAATTTTGCTGTTGGACTATTGTGATGTCGACATTTTATTCAGACTTAAATTTATTATTTAAATCACATTCTTACATTTTACAACATATTTTTTGTCTAAAATTGTATACATTTGCAATGTGTTTTAATTTGTTATTATTTTTTTTAAAAATTAAATTAAATTGCCGATAGATATATGCACTAGGAAAAGTAATAAAAATTCTTCGAACAAGTCTTTCTGGGTGGTCTGCATCACAAAGGAAATAATTGCGCAACAACAGCTCTACACTGTAGGTCTTTATGGATCCAATTAGCTGATTAGCGTTCATCTTTCCAAGTTCTCTTTGTGGACAAAAAGGTTTGTCGAAATGATAGCAGCTTTAAAACTGATTAATGACCTAACAGCTCTAAAGTTAATCTCTATAGCAGGGGTTGTTTGCACGGACTGTAGTTTCAGCATGTGGTCAGGGGGTCATCCACCTGGAACTAATGCAAAGATTTTCCTCTCAAATCAATGGCTGTCTTGTTGCGGTTCCCTGGATGCAGGATCTGACCAATGAGACGAATTAAAATGGGATATAAAGGAATAATTGATATATTGAAGAGGACACACGGTGACAGAAGAGAAGAAGGAATAGGATGATCTGTAGTGGCAGTGAGGAAAAGGGATCTGCGATAGTATCATTTTATGCCTAAAATACATGTTAAACTGGTGAATGAAAGTGTTATGTTCTGTCAAAATGACAGAAGAGTTCGTCGCAGGGCAAACAGTTCCGTCCCTCTCCTGCTGACCCTTCAAAGAATCCCAATGAAACAAAAGACAATATCTGAATGGCATCATCAATAAATTGTCATAAGTGCGTAAACTAGTTAAAAAAAGTTTTCCTAGTGATAAAATTGACCAAAGAAAAAAATAAAGATAGAAAGAGTGAAAATTTTAAATTAAAATTTGGTTAATGCTATTACAAGAAATTTCTATGATGCATCGCGAATCGCTGCAACATCTTCACTCACATAAAGACATAGATTCGTAAAATTTATTTGCTTCATGTCATGTTGATTAACTGATAATTCAATTAAACTGCATTACCTTAACCTTTGTTATTTTTTTTTTTTCTAACTAATATCACTTTGTGTAATCTGGATTATTATATGAACGTAAATTGTTGTTTCAATCCTAATTGGATTTCACGAGTATGTAGAAATCTCTTACCTCCTATGATTCTGGAGACTAAACGAATCTGTCAATTTATATATGTAATACAACAGTATTTAAAAGATGTGGGCTTTTATTAGTTATTGCGGAACACAATGCACATGTAAAATTTAATACGCTTTGGACTAGGACAATGGGATTGATTATTGCGGATATATTTATATCCGCAATAATCCACACCCATTATATATTATAATAATATGTTATATTATTATAATATATATAATTGGAATGGATTATTACGGATTTAATAGGTAAGTGTTATACTAGTTTTTTTTTTAATCTTTATTGGGGAATATCAATTTAGTCAATTTCATTTAAATCCAACATCGCAACATTAAATGAAAAACATAAATAAAGACAAGTAAATTAATAATAAGTCAAAAATTGTAAAATGTGTATTTGTGAAAGAATAACTTTCTAAATTTCTCTTAACACCCGAAAATATTTTGTATTTTTCTACATTACTTATTGTTAACTGGATTTCCAAAAAACGGATTTGAAGTACTTTAATTTTTGATTTTTCATTAGAAGAGCGCGTTCTTTGAGCGTAAGAGCTCTTGGTTATCGCACGAGTGAAAAGCAAGGGGCTTAAATTGGATAGAAGAAATCAAGAACACTTTACATTAAACACAGAAAAATACCAGAAGAATTCAATTTTCCGGAATCCTATCCCTGCTCTCAATCCGCTGCTGGAAAATGAAATTTTCGATTTTCGAATGCGTTTCCCGTGCCACGCCGCTAAGCCTTCTTTTCCGACATAATTGAACCTTCCAGAGAGCTGGGAGGGAAACTATCTTATTTCTGCTGGGAGAAATTAAAGGACTCTGCCGTGTGGAGGATTCTTCGTTTCCTAATAGGGTGCAGATTATCATAATGTACATAAAATGAGACTTCCTCCCGTTTTAAAGTGTCATTTAGAAGCACTCCGTTGATGTTTTGTTCAAATATTATCGAAATTCAAAACTATCATGCTGCTCAATTTTAGAATTTCTTCATCTTTTCCGTAATTTGTCTGCCAAATCTTTTTCTGTTCCTTTAAGGCAGCTTGTGGGTACATAAGATTTGGGAAAAAAAATTTTGTTTACGTCACTAAACGAGAGGCACTTAAAGATTTGTGTGTGTAGCTTATATTATGGTTTTTCTGCATTATACAATTTGATTGTGTTTCAATATATTCAAAATATATATAGTAACTAAAATAATATAACTATATGTTATATTATTTATATAGTTACTATATATATTTTGAATATTCTTGTCAAAAAATTAAAACATTTCATTGCATAGATAAAGAGAGTGCTGTACTAAATATTCTTATATAATTAAGTGATAAAAATTAGTTTGAAAAGACAGACAGTAAACATCTCATTCATTATTAAACTATTCTGCAAAAGCATAAATAATGTTAGTTATAAATTATAGAAATATTTTGGTACAGATATTTCTATTTCTAACACAAATAAAAAATGTGTTTAACTTTAGTTAAACATATTTGAACAATGTAAATAGATTGACATTACAAGAAACATTCAGCAGACGAGCAACCACACTTTTATAAAGGTCCATTTAAATTGCAATTTAATATAGTCGAAATAAGAGCATTTACACTATAATTAAACTAAATGAGGTAGTTTAGAAACGTTTTTTTTTTGTAAATTTAAAGAGTTGAATCTAAAAATGTGTCTGCAGTTGAATATTTTACAGATACAAATTAATTAATTAAATTTGCTTTGCCATGATAATATGGATATAAATGGCTCTTTTAATTAATAATTTTTTTAATAAATTCGCTTTGTCAGCAATAATTTCGCATATAACTTTCACATAATTATGATGAATAAAAATATTCGTTACTGACAGATGATTACAGTTATGAAAGGAAAAAGAGATAAAGGATAAATTTCAATTCACTATGAATGCTTATAATTGGTGATTATTTATATAATACAACGCATTTTTTTATTAATTGTGTGAGTAAACTTTATTTTATTAAAACAAATAATAAAATTGCTATATTTTCCTAAAAATAATGTTTTTTTCTAATGTTAATTCTAATGTTTTACATGCTAATGCTGATATTTCTAATTACCTCTAAAAGAAATCTTCTAATGTTTAGCAAGGTCATTTTTTAATTCATTCTTTATTATTTCAATGTGCACCATTCTTTTAAACACCAGCTCTTACATACTTTTTAAAGAAAAACATGTAAAATGTATATATACTGTGTATATATAAATATATATAAAGTAATAAATATATACATATATATATATACTATATTTAGTGAGATATTACAAGATTAACTTCTAGTATATTCTTCCAATAATAAACAATTTTGAAAAATAATTACATAGAAATTAAAAGAATGTTTTATATGATTTTTTTTTTTGCTATATTTGAAAAAATATGGATTTCTAGCTAAACATAAACATGAAAACATAATATATCTAAAACATAAAAATCTCATATAAAAGAAGAACTACCTCCATAAATAAGTGTCAAAAATGCCGGGTTAAATGCGATTATTTTTAATTTTTTTTTTTTTTTCCAACTGCATTTTTTTGATAAAATTTCAGAAAATGCAACAGGAATACGAAAGGAATCTATCGAAAGTACCTGATCCCCTTCTGAACAAGTTTAGAACTAAATATCATTGCTTTAAACTGAAAAGAAAAGACTCCTTTTTCCCATTAAGGAAATTATAAATTAAAATATATTAGAACTTTCTGAGAGTATAGTTTTTTCTTAATATGTTAGTATATTGTTTTAATACAGTTAAAGATTAATCTCTGCAAAAGTTTGTAAAGAAGAATGGTACAAAAATAACAACAAAATATATCGATGAATTCATTTCATGTCATTCTGAATCATAATCTTTCAAAACTCAAACTTCAATGTCCTAAACTAAAAACAAAATTGAATCGATTTTGTATAAGAAACGGAAACATCAAAATTCCTTTTATTTTTTGGACGTTACGGAATAACGGTAAAAATGTCGTAGAAGTAAGAAAGGAATCCGCTGCCTTTCCCAGCTTTCAACAAATCTGTGATCAATGCGTTCAGAAAGCAACCCTGGTTGTTATAAACTAGAAACAAAAGAGTCATCTTCAGCAGAACGCACTCCTAAATGCCTCAAACTTGATGGTCTTATCAAACCAGAGCCCCAGATTATTGCTCAGTAAGTTCATTCTTTATTATTTAAAAATTTTAAAAATTAACAATTCATTCTTTAATTATTTTAATTTCTTTATTATCATGTATAAATTCCTTTTTAATTAAAATTCTATTGAAATCCTCACAGAAGTTTAAAAAGAAACATCTTGTGCGATTAATAAGTTATTTATTTCTAATTCTTGATCACTATATTGAAATCGAATTGCACCGAGAAATTTTTCAAAACAGATTACACGAAAAGACCAAAAATTTCCAAACAAAAAAATAAACTTTAAATGCAGACATGTGAAATATCCATCTAAATATTTCTCGCAAAAGATAAACATGTAGGCTAAGGCTAGTGAAACACATTCTCTTTTACTCTCTAAAGTAAACTTCTTCCTTTTCCTGTGTACGTCGCCTTCGCCCTTTTGCAGGAATGACCCATAAAGTGGTCAGCCCCAATTTTCATAATTGCCCATCGCACAACAACAAGAAGAAGAAGAAAAAGAATTCCAAAGAGAAGGAGTTCCTTCCAGCGGGTCTGGATGGAAGGCTGTAAAAATCCACGCTTTTCTATTAGGAGGGGCCATCATTGCAGCTGCCCGTCACGCTTCCCATAAACGATGCAGTAAAACAGGGCCGGGGGAAGCAGGAATGGGGCAATTGGCAACTTGCTGGCACTCCGAATTCGGTTGCGGGAGGACTCAATTGGGCCGAGAGTTAATATGCTTACTTGTAGTTGGAACACTGAAGCTGATTCGTGAGAGAATAATGTGAGAATCGGAGAGAAACAAGATGCTCTAACTCTCTTATCTTCCTGGTTAGATTAGGAATGTGACTTTGTGCTTCCACTCCAGTTAGTATTCCCTTAAAGGGTTGTTATATATATATATATATATATATTAATATATATGTATATTAATATATATGTATATATATTAATATACATAATTATATATGTAATATATATAATTATATATATATATATATAATCAAATTATAGTTATTATCATCATTCATTATCATCTTCTTGTGAGGGAAAACTCGTTTAATATACTATTGTGTCCAAAAAATTAGGCCAGTTTTCAATTTAAATCTCCCGGGCATATGGTATTTCAATTTTTTTTCTTTTTTACGTTGTGATATATATACTAATATGAAATGCAATATTATATTTGGAAATAATAATGGAACATAAATCTAAATCTAGGATGCAAGATAAGTTTAAAAAGTCCCTTTTTAAAAAAAAACCTTCTTTTTTTATTTATTTATTTTGAAATTTTAATTTAAAAAGGACATTAAAAACAAGAAAAGAAAAAGGAAATAAATACTACTGTGTCCAAAAAGTAACACCAGTTTTCAGTTTAAATTCCACAGACATATGGTATTTCAATTTTTTTTTTTTTTTTTTTTTTTTTTTTTTTTTTTTTTTTTAGGTTGTTGGCACTGTCCTTGACATCTGTGTGAAATTCTTCGTCAAAATATGCTATAGATGCTAAAACTAATTCCGGCTATATTTGAAATGTCTCTTCAATCGACTCAAAACGGTGTCCCCGGAGTCTCTTTTGAGTTTAGGGAATAGCCAGGAGTAACGCGATGCTAAATCAGGTGAATACGCTGGCTGTGGAACGATAAGGGTTTCAGTTTTGGCGAAAAAGTCACGAAGGAACAATGCAGTGGGAACTGGCGCATTCAGTGTTTTCGTTCCTAATCGAGATTTGACATATTTGAGGCCCAAAGTTGAATTGGCCAATCTTTTTTAAATTCCAACATCAGCAGCAAGGTCTCTAGTTGTAAATCGACAAATCTTTAATTTTTTTGACGTGAGATTCGTCGGTTGAGGATGGTGGTCGACCGGACGGCTCTTCGTCTTCAATGCGTTCTCTGCCTTATTTGAACTGCTTTTATCACTTGTAAACATTTATTTCCGATATAGGAATGCTGACCGAATGCCTTTTGCAACATTCTATATGCTTCCGCAAAGAAATGATCATTTAAATCAGACAGTTCAAAATTCATCGGTATCAGTTCTACCATCTCGCAAAACCCAGCGTAACTCAAGCGCACTAATGAATATACCATGTGCACGAGATATTTAAATTGAAAACTGGTCTTAATTTTTTGGACACAGTAGTACTTATGAACCGTGAACCGTACATATGAAAGGTCACAAACCATGATACCAAGATAAAACCATACAATGTTTCTTTTTTACTGATTTTGAATTTGCATTATTACGTATTCTGCCTCAAGATTTATCCTATCTCAAAATTGTCATCTGTCATCAACAATCATCAACAATTGTCATCTGTCAAGGAAAGCGAAAAAAAATAAACGTATAAATAAAATTAAAATAAAAACAGGAGAAGAAACAAAGAAAAAAAGTTTAAAGACTCTGCTTAACTGCCTTCCGCTGAAAGACGGGGCATTCACTCTTCGCAAATGAAGGGCTGAGCAAATGCAGATGCGACGTCAGAAGTGAATCCATTTGAATATTTTACGCCACTGAAAGTTATTCGGAATAGTTAGTTCCAGTTTTGCCAAATTCCCCTTCATGTTTACGATCTGGAAGAACAGCGTGATGGAAAATCAATAAACCACCGACGGCTCAAAAACACAAGAGTTCTTGTTTAATATGGCATAAATATGCAAAGAATTATGTGTTTATGTGTACTATTTTTTTAACTTTGATTGTTTTCGGAGACATTAAAAGAATAACAGAAAAGTAGCGGCATTATCAAGTAGAACAATAACAAAAAAAAATTTCCTGATTAATTTCCGTCCAATGAACTAAATCTTACATTTTTAATCTTAATTCCACATTTTACATTAGGCAGAAATTTAATTTTTTATTTATCTGTATCGCACATTAAAAAAAATTTACGTTAAACATTCCTGAATTAGGAATCAGTTGGAATTAAATTTAAAAACATGGAACTTTTAGCAGACTAAGAGATCATATGCCACCATGTAATGCTATTTTAAGGGCTGTTAATTCTCCTAAACAATTC
Organism: Caerostris darwini; assembly: GCA_021605075.1. Lineage (NCBI taxonomy): Eukaryota > Metazoa > Arthropoda > Arachnida > Araneae > Araneidae > Caerostris > Caerostris darwini. The sequence continues at coordinate 21,329 of BPLQ01008625.1, forward strand.
AATAAATAGGCAACAATTTCATAATTGTATAGTGTGAATAGTAAAATGAAAGAAGAAAACTCCCCAAGTTGTAGAAATCTTGGGTGGTATTGACGATTTTAGAGCCTGAGATATCCTTTCATAGTATAGAGGGCAATTGATTAATCAGGATACATACATCGTGGGGTGGTATTGCTTATTAAAACATGCATTTCCCGCAACAGCCAGACACAATGCGCCAACTGACGCCCGTCACGCAACCGAGTTTAAAGTCATCTGGCAGGCAATTTAGTTATTATTTAGTTTTTCATTTACGAGATTCCAATTCAATTATTGGGGTCTTCGTTGCTCGGCTGCCCTGTTCGACTGCAAGCGCGCGCTAAATGCCTGGCGTCTGTGAAACTGTTCGCCAACCATTCCTCTGACGCTACCAAGCATGCATCACCGTGGGTGGTGGAACATTTAGTGTAGACATTGAATCAAACAAGCACTTTGCAATAGTGTTAGCCATAAAGTCTCGATTTCCAAGGAGGGTCGCGAAAAGATTTTGGGGTGGGATTCTTGTAAAAAATTGCAAATTGACTTTGTATATTGATTGCCCTTCAACTTTTGAATTGCATAGTTTAAAAATATTTTTAAGGTTTATCATTTATTATTTATATTTGTAAATTTTGAAAACACGCAATATAAAAGCATCAGTTAGAAAGTTTAAAGGAACAAACTTAAAATTTTCCGTGTGTCTTCAGATGGAAACTTTTAAAATTGCATCCCACAAGTGGAAAAATGCGAAGTTGGGCTCTCAGAAACGAAATCGAAAACCACAAAGCAATTTTTGCCACTTTACTTTTTTCTCGCCATCTTTCTCGGTGTTCTTTTCTCTTCTTTCTTTCTATCCACACTGCCAATTCAATTTTTTTTTTTTTTTTTTTTTTTTTTTTTTTTTTTGCATCTTGGCGGCAAACGGAAAAAGAAAAAAATGTCGAGAGGGGCAGGGGCTGTGTTGTCTACTTCGCATTTTGCCTTGCAAAGTGAGACGTTGAAATGTAAGATCGGTTGAATAGACAGAAAGAAGTGAGATCCAATATACATATCAGAAAAGAATGCGGATTCTATCGTTTCTCTCAGGGTTTTTTTTTTCGCAAAAGAGAAAAAAAAAGGAAATTTGAGGAATTTTTTCGAATTTTCTATACATGCCAATTCGTATTGTACTCATGCATGTTTTGTAAATGTAATGCATTGTTTACAAGACATCAAAGACTGCGTCTATTTTTTTATATCCGTAAACAGAGAACACATTTCAGTTTGATCTCAAAATAGTTTGCCCTCTGGTCTGTATTTCGGTATTGAAATGTCTTCGCTGACAGAAGATTTCAATATTTGAACTTAATGTGAACACTTAGATATAAAGAAATTGAAACAATTCAGACAGAATGTATATTGGACTGTCTCTTTCTTTACTAAACATATTGAAGTCTTTTTGGTGTTTATTCTGTTTGTCAGTAGAAAATAAGAAAGCTTACCTTCAGAGAAATTTGGCCATTTAAGTAGTGTTTTGTTCGAATAAAACATGAATTACCGCCTCTAAAAGTCAAGTAATAAATTTTAAAAAACAAAGAAAATTTTTTAAAGGTTTTATAGTTAAAAATGAAAGACCAAAGTAACATTTGATTTTATTTGAATGACTATTACAGAAGAATTGTAACAAATAACGATTAATTTGGTTAAATTCACAATATTTGGATTAATTGCCAAGATTTTCAATGTTCAGTTTTTCAATTATATAGCAGCTTATCAGAAAATCCGGATATTCCCAACTGAGGGATCCTGAAATTTTTTTTTATTGTATTGCACGATCTCATTGATATTACTCGTTTTTCTAAACAGTGACTGCAATGCATACCACCAATGGGAATTGAATATTTGTCACCTTTCAACATTAAACAGCTACTGTACTGAGATTATTATCTATATTCATTTTTAGATTATTGTTGTACAACAATTTACAAAATAATTTTATACTGTATTATAGTTTAATAGTTACAATTAATAAAATAATTAAATAGTTTAAAGATACTGTACTTAGATTATTATCTATATTAAATCTTAGATTATTCTTGTATAACAATTTACAAAATCTACAGTCATAATTAATAGCATAAATAATGTTTACTTAATTTAATTTGATTTAAATATTTCAGCCAAAAACATTTGGAATGTGTAAAGCACTATTAGTACTATTTATTGGCGAATAACCTAATGCCATGTTACCTGAGATATCAAAAGATAATAGAGAGTTTTTGCATACCGTATTTTGGACGTCCGTTAGCTTTTTCTCCCTAGCGGGCATACTGATAGGAAACATTATTATAGATACGCATGCGTAATTTCCTATGAGCATGCGCGATAGGGAGAAAAAACTAACGGACGTCCAAAATACGGTATGCAAAAACTCTCTGTTACGTAAAATATATTTTACGTAAGATATGTAAAAAATTTCTTAACTTTTCTGCATTCTTTGATAGTTTGTTCATCCTTGTTAAGGAATTATAATTCAAATTCGGCGAACAGAGGGCAGATACTCAGGTCTTTCAAACTGCCATCACTATAAGAAAAATAAAATTTTTTTTTGTTCTAATGCAACTGGCAAACACTTAGACAGCTTGGTCTTGGATGCCTTAAGGCAAGCGCTGCACAGACGTCACTCACTTTGCATTACCCAGGGGGCGTGTAACTTGAAGATACGGACGCGGAATAACAATGCCCACGCAACGCTCTACGATTCTATTAGGACCGGGACCTACGGTTTAAAGTGGATTCCGAATCACTACAAACATCCATGGCACCGCCGGGACTCGAAACCGAAATCTGTGGTACCGAGCTGCAGAGCGCTAGCCACTCGGCCATTCAGGCCCTATAAAAAATAACATAATAACAATTATTTACCGTTATTCTCTAGAAATGAAACATTTCAAGATGTTTATCTGTTATAGAGATAATGAGATCATTTCCTAGAAAATGCATTTTTTCAGCAATTAGTTAAACTCAAATTCAAGTAGTAAAAATTAGTAACCACCACAGTTAATATGATGGAATGGGGTGAGGAGTTCTCGAGAGCCAGTTTCAAGTCCAGATTTGTAGAGACTCCAATAGACTCCAGGATACCCGATTCATCGAGAGAAAGCCCGGACAAAGTCTTCCAACAACCACGATGGCCAAAGATGATCTCTATTTGTCCATTGTAGAGAGAGATGAGAAATTCTCTTGTAACTTATATGCTGCCACAGGAAGGCGAGTTTTAAAGGCTACTGCTTCCAGAAGGCTGCATGATATAGTGCTGTTTGCTTCCTTCCCCCCTCCCCCCCACAGGAGATCATAAAGAATAGAGCACAGGTCAATGTGCTACTATTATCTTTATTGATGAGCTTCGTTTCAACCTAAAAAATTATTGTTAAACACAAATGTATGTGTGTGTGTAGCTTTTGTTTTGTTGTATAGACCAAATACGAAAAATCAAACACATACATTAGTGTTTCAACAATCACTTTTTTTCACATATATGAAATTCTATGTATAGACCAACTACGAAAAATCAAACACACACATTAGTGTTTCAACAAAAAAATTTTTTTTTCATATATATGAAATTCTACGTATAGACCAACTAAGAAAAAGAAAATTCAAAATTATTTTATGATACATTTTTAAGTAAAATTAATCTAATTTTCTTTAACTTAGAATTTTAAATTAAGAACAAAGATTTGAACAACTTTTAGTAAGGGTTTGATTTATATCTTGTACGTATTTTTTTATTATTACTTTCTCTAAGAAATCTTTCCAAATATGCATCTATATTTAAGTAACAATTTTTTTAGTTCAAATTTTCACGTTTAATTATATCTATAAACGCAATTTTCGCTATACTTTCTGAAGTACTAAATTTTAATGAGCTACAGAAGAACGAAGTACGATTCTTTTAGAACGTAAAAAAAAAAATGTTCTATAAATTTTTCTTTTTTTTTTAATTTTACTTACTTTTTTTCAGTTACCTTTCAAAAAGTAAAGTACAGGAAACAGAAAAGAGCTTTTACTTAGTATGAAATACTACGTGTTTGCTTTCCTTTTTTTCTTTTGGGAGAAAAGAAATTCTACCTCCCCCCCATTTTAAAAGCAGTTTCCTTTGTGAAGAAATATCGGAAACCGGAAAAATTGGCGAGTGAGCCTCATCCGTGGGCTATCATTTTTCAGCATTTTCGCCCAGGAAATGGCGGAATGCAACCAGAAAACTACAATCAAACAATGCTGCCTTATCTGGGAACGAAATGAAAAGAACGGAATGGCGGTAAAAATAGATAGGCTCGAATTTCGACTTCATTTTTCACATCCATTTCTTGTTCAAACTTCGAAGGAAAAAATTCCATCAAGAGTTGAATAGAACTTGTTTGTGATAATGATTTTTTTAACTACTCTTTTGAAAGGCATTCAACAAATCATGTGAACGGAAAGCTGGAGGAAAAAAACCTGCTTTTTAATTCTTTTGCCTAAAACAATTAAAAAAATTAAAAGTAATAATTTTCCCAAAATCCCCTAATAATTCATCATCACCTAAATATTTTTGAATGTTAAAATATCATTTTTACAATATTATTTTTTTATGTATTAAATGTCAGGAAGAATACTACCAAAGATTGAAGAATATTTTAATCACGTCTAAAATTTTCTATCACAGCTAAGACTATTCATAATCGGACAAGTCATCAGCATCATCTGAGCTAAATCGGTACCACACTTTGAAATAATTTGCTAATGCTGGTATAAAGGCGGACATCAGCTCTAAGAGTTTCACCTCAACACATAGAAGTTAATTGCAATCAGCGAACATTCATTTACCGTCTACTAAGCACCGTTGAACAAGAGTCCTTAAGTGCGAGCTTTTTATTTGCGTATTTGTGAAGAGTAGACCCATTATCGCAAACTGTTCTAGGAAAACATTGGAAGGAAGTTTGGTTCAAAAATCCAAGGTTTGTTGCCAGTGATATTAGTGTTTCATTATTGTTATTTGTGAAGTCACATACATCATCCTCAAATATATGCTCTGTTTCTATTTTTGTCTTAAAAAAAGAAAGAATCTAATTCTTTCATTTGAATTTTTGAAACAAAATAATAATCTTTGTAAAGACCCTATACATATATAATAGTAATTTATAATACATAGATATACAATATCTTTTTTGAGTACTTCCACATCATGAAATACTATACAATCTATTCATTATTGAAAAATGGCGATCTGTTATGTGTTTCGTCTATTTATTTATTCACCAAGGAGTCGGAAATGAAAGCAAATATTCTTCATACCTACCAACCGTTAAGTTTGAATTTCATCGCAATATTAGCTTTCCGGGCAAAGCAAAAGAGAGCCCTGCGAGTTCTTGCAGAAGGCCGAGAACTTGCCTAAGTGATTGGAAAACCAAAGCGAAACACGGCATTAATATTGCAAGGGCATTCTTTTGGAAGAATTGTTCGAGCGTGCTGTTCTTCCAGAAATGATGAGTTCCACGCATATCCATTGTTCCGCTCTGAGGTGGAAGGAAAGAGGGAAGGATGTAGGGCTGGAGAGGGTAGTGGATTTGTTTTTGGTTATGCATCTATACTTTAATTTTTGGGTATGAAAACGTTCTATTCCGTGCGGATCGGTGCGAAAGGCATGGATGGATTTATTGAAGTTTAGGTGGAAAAAAGAGATGGGAAGAAACCGAAAGCCCATCAGAATTTAAATGGAAATTAGGAATTGAAATGGGACTTTGAGAAGATTTGTTTTAAAGCCATCGGTTGCTGGAAGAGAATTTGGAAAGAAGAAGATAATTTGCTTTATTTCAGGAAAGCCCCCGAAACAAAATGGTACTTGGGATTATGAAGTGTTTCCAGTAAACATCTTCTTAGTTTGTTTTAATTTGAGCATTTTTATGAAGTAATTCTATATTTATTACAGGATAAAAAAAAAACGTATTTTGTAAGATGAGCAACAGGATATAGTGTAAAAAATCGTGTTTTTTTTAACATATAAAATTTTAAACAAAGATGCATTTGATAGGAACAGTGTTTCCAAATGTTGCCATAAAAGAGTGCAATTTATAGAAGCAATAGATATGTATTTTGCAATTAATTTTAAATGGATTCTGTTGTACAGAATTTTAAAATTTAACTATCTTTAGTTATTTACATAAAACATTAACAAATCATTTAGTTATCAAATTTTTTTTTATTTTAATCGGAAGAAAAAATACTTTCTATGTTTATTTAAAAATGCATACCTATACAAGGGAAAACAGGCAAAAAAACTGATGGGAACACATTTCATGTTAAAATTGAAGACTGAAGAATTCTTTCTAGTTTCCTGAAGAAAAATGAACCTACCGAAAAGCAACTGTGAAATGAAATACCAGTAATGTTACTTAACCGTAAGTAACATTTTAAAGTATCCTTTATAAGTGAAATCCAACTTGTGAAGAATTTATATTAAATCGGCTTTTCAGTCGATAAAACCAATCTTTACTAGCATTAAATGTATGTTAGCCAAATTTAACTTCTTGTTTTCTGCCGTAACCCACATGTACAGGTATAGGAAATATATTGACTCTTTTTATATTGAGTTTTTTTTCTATATTGACTCTTTTTATATTGAGTTTTTTTTCTATATTGACATTTTTTGTTAAAAAAATCTAGAAACTCACAAAATAGCCAGTGGTATTTCCTGGTAACTGGTTTATCGATAGAATATATTCAATAAAATGCTTTAGAAGCTGCAACGATTCTATAAATTTACAAAATTTGAAGTTTGTTGTCTTTGATGATTTTAGGTATAGTAATTTTTTTTTACATTGAAATTTTCATCAGAAGTATTTTTTTTTTATTTTGACACAATAAATTTACAACAAAAAAAAATGGCAATGACAGAAACAAAATTTAGACTTCTGGTTAGGAATTAATGAACCAAAATATGCATTGAATTAAAAAAATAATTCGACTAGTGTAGTTATTGTACATTATTGAAAAGACAACATGTTGCTATTTAATAGAAATATTGCGATATGTATGTAAAAACAATGTGATTTTCGTACGCATTTTTGAGAAAAAGAAATTTAATAAAATTTTTATAAATAAAAAAATAATTTTTGTCTATTTTTTTCTGATATATAATTTACTAGTTAAAAACTTTAGAATAATTTCATAATTTTAATTGGAAAATTTTAGAAATTTTAATATTGGACTATTATGATATCTACATTTTGTTCAGAGTTAAATTTATTATTTAAATAACATTTTTACTTTGTACATCACATTTTTTGCCTAAAATTGTATGCATTTGTAACATGCTTCAATTTGTTATTATTTGTAAAAAAAATTTTAATTAAATTGTCTCTAGATATATGGCAATGGAAAAGTAATAAAAATTCTTCGAACAAGTCTTTCTGGGTAGTCTGCTTCACAAAGGAAAAAATGGCCCAATAACAACTCCACCATGTGGGTTTTTATGGATCCAATTATCTAATTAGATCCATAATCCATCCGTTCCTCTTTCTAATTTTTCTTTGCGGATAAAAAGGTTTGTCACAATGGTAGCAGCCTTAAACCTAGTAAAAGTTAAGACTGATTAATGACCTAACAGCCCTAAAGTTAATCACTAGAGCATTGGTTGACATCACGGACTGGAGTTTCAACATGCGGTCAAGCCTTCACCCACCTAGAACTAATGCAAAGATTTTCCTCTCAAACCAATGGCTGTCTTGATGTGGTTCCATGGATGCAGGATCCAGCCAACGAGACAAATTAAAATGGGGTATAAAGGAAGAACGGTCTAAAATTAAAAAATAAAACACATAATTCACATTCTAAAATGTATTAAACTGAACAGAATGAGATAGGCCGGTCATCTCATGAGAATAGAAAGTGACAGAGCTGTTTTGAGGGTTTTCAATGTAATCCCTTTTGGACAGCGACAAGGAGAAGACCAAAAAAGATTTTAATGTTATTAAGGTCAAAAACTGTAGGTCCACGGCCAAGAGAAGAACAGCCTGGCTGGATCTTTTAAAGAAGGCCCACAATGGGATGTCGAGCCAGTTATGATTATTATAAAGGAAGAACTGAGTGATAGAAGAGGACACGCGGTGACAGAGAGAGAAGTGATATAGAGATGATGAGAAGAAATAGAATGTTCTATAGTGGCCATGAGGAGACATTATCAGTGATAGTATCATTTTATACCTAAAATTCATGCTCAGCTGGTGAATGAAAGTGTTCCGTTCTGTCAAATGACAGAAGAGTTCGTCTCAGGACAAACAGTTGCGTCCCCCTCCCGCTGACCCACCAAAGAATACACAGAATCCCAGTGAAAGCGAAGCACAATATCTGAACAGCATCATCAAAGAATGTCTGTGAATAACAATTGCCTTAAGTGCAAAAATTTAAACTCGTAAAAAAAAGGTTTCCCTAGCGATTAAATTCACGAAATAAAGATCGATTTTAAATAGTTGATAATATTTATAGAGAGAGTGAAAAATTTAAATTAATATCTAGTCAACACTATTGCAACCAATGGATCTCCATGATGATCACTGTAACATTTTTGCTTATATATAGATATTTATTCGCAAAATATATTTGCTTGATCGTGATGGGTTGTTGATGTTTAAGCTTATTAACTGAAAATTCAATTAACTGTTTTGCCTTAACCTTTATTACTTATTATTAATAATATTTTTTGTAACTAATATTACTGTGTTTAAACTGAATTATTATACGCAAATAAATTGCTATTTCAATCCTAATTGGATTTGAATCTGTGTGTGGAAATCTATCTTATATGATTCTGGAGTCTAAATGAATCTGTCGGTTCATATATGTAATACGAAAGTGTTTAATGGATGTGGGATTTAATTAGTAATTGCAAAACACAACGCTCATATAAAGTTTAGTTGAGTTTTGATATAAATATATCCGCAATAACCCACACCCATTATATATTATAATAAATTATAATGTGGATTATTACGGATCTAATAGACAAGTGTTGAACTAGTTTAAAAAAAAGGTTTATTAGGTGATATCCATTTAGTTAATTTCATTTAAATCCAACATTAAATGAAAAACATAAATAAAAATAAGCTAAACAATAATAAGTCAAAAATTGTAAAATTCGTAGTTGTAAAAGAATAACTTTCTAAATTTCTCTTAACACCGGAAAAAAAATGTTATTTTTCTACATTATTGTTAACTGGATTTCCAAAAAACGGATTTGAAGTACTTTAAAACTGTCTATTTTTGATTTTCATTAGAAGAGCGCGTTCTTTGAGCGTAAGAGCTCTTGGTTATCGCACGAGTGAAAAGCAAGGGGCTTAAATTGATAGAAGAAATCAATAACACTTTACATTAAACACAGAAAAATACCAGAATTCAATTTTCCGGAATCCTATCCCTGCTTTCAATCCTTTTGCTGGAAAATGAAATTTTCGATTTTCGAATGCGTTTCCCGTGTCACGCCGCTAAGCCTTCTTTTCCGACATAATTGAACTTTCCAGAGAGCTGGGAGCGAAAAGAAGAAACTTTCTTATTTCTGCTGGGAGAAATTAAAGGACTCTGCCATGTTGAGGATTCTTCATTTCCTAATAGGGTGTAGATTATCATAATTTATATAAAATGAGAGACCTCCCTTTTTAAAGTGTCATGTGCGAAGAATTCCAAAGGTTCGCAATGCATGACGCGAATGACGTCAAATAAAAATTATCATGTGATTTACATTAGCTGCGAGTCATTAATTTTTTTTTTTAATTCTTCCATAGCAATAAGTCACCTTTTAGAGTCTAATTTATTCTGTCGTTTGAACATGAAAAATGAAATTTACTTTTTGTTGAGGAGTTTTATATTCAAATGCTTATGAACTACTATTTTAAGTTTTTTTTAAATCTTTTATTTTAGTTATTTAGTTATATTTTAAATAAAGACTTTTATAAAACAAATAAAAATCAACATTCTGAATGAGTGGTCGAAAGCGTCTGGAATGCTATTTTATGCTTGAAATCTTCATGTAAGTGCTTCGTACAGATTTACAATTTTAGTAAATACACCGTAAATAACGAATTTAAGGCATTTTGAATTATTTTGAAATGATAAAAAAGTATTTTAAAAATAAAATATTAAGATCATTTTCAAAATCTATTTATTGTGAATTGAATCTATTGATTATGTATATATATATATATATATATATATATATATATATATATATATATATATATATATATATATATATATATATATATATATTTATATATATATATATATATATTATATATATATATATATATATATATATCTGTGTGTGTGTTGCGCTCATAGGTCTATCTATAAAGTGAAAAGGATATTCATTTACAATTACATCAAATCTATTATTTGTCTGTTTCAATGCAATTCCCATTGCCTGTGAACTATCGTCCTATTCTTATTGTCCGTCTTCAAGTTCATTTTTTTATAACTGATTAAATTGCTGTGACGTTTACTTCTTAAGAACCTCAAATTATTCTAAACGAGTGCCTTTCAGGAAAGATTTAATTTTTCGAAAAAAAAAAGTTTACAGGGAGCTGATTTAAAAAGATATGTAGGATAAGACAGTGTTGCAATCCGTTTTCGTACAGAAACTACTTCATGGAGAGCATAGTTCTCTACGTTTTTCCCCACAAATTTGTCCACACATTAATTTTGTCAATGTTCGTAGTTTCAGATAACATTTAACACTCAATCGACGATTTTTTTCTAAAAATCTGGCATTTTTTTCCCGCATTGTCCTCAGTTCTTGAATTGCCGCCTTTCCAAAGCGTACGTCGTTTTACAATTTCTAACAGCATTCACTGAATTTTTATGACACTCAAACACCAATGTACGGTATATGCACCCTTCTCTATAAGCTTTAAAAAGAATTTGTAAACACTCCGATGATGTTTTGTTCAATTTTATCAAAAATTGCACGCTGTCCAATTTTAGAATCCATTCACCTTTTCCATATTTGTGTCTTCCAAATCCTTTTTCTGTTCAGCTAAGGCAGCTTGTGGCCACATAAGATCTTGAAAAATAAATTTTTCTTTAAGTCAAATCATTGAACGAGATACACTTGAAGATTTATGGATAGCTAATATTATGGTTTTTCTCTATGTACAATTATGCTTCAGTATTATTTATATAGTTACTATATTTATTTTAAATATTCTTCTCAGAAAAATCAAAAATCATTGCATACATAAAGAGAATGCTATATTAAATATTCTTATATAATTAAGTGGTTTTTAGTGATTTAATTAAGTGATATTTAGTATGAAAAGACAGACAGCAAACATACTATTCATTATTAAACTATTCTGCAAAAGCATAAATAATGTTAGTTATGAAGTAGTTAAAAATATTTTGGGGCAGATATTTGTATTTCTAATACAAATGAAAAACTGTGTTTAACTTTATTTACACATATTTGAGAAGTATAAATAGGTTTGCATTTCGAGAAAAATTTAGCAGACGAGCAAACATATTTTTATAAATGTTATTCCAATGTACATTTAAATTGCAATTTAATATATTTCAAATGAAAGCATTTACATTATAATTAAACTAAATAAGATAATTTAAAAACAATTTTTTTGTAAATTTAAAGAGATGAATCGAAAAATGTATCTGCAGATGAATATTTTACAGATATAAATGAATTAATTAAATTTGCTTTTGTGAGATAATATAGATACCGACTTTTTAAGTAATAAATTATTTTCGTGAGCAATAATTCCACATATATTTATCGAGAATTCTTTCGTTTAATGATGTGAATTAAAAATATTTGTTAATGAAAGATAATTAGAATTATGACAGGAAAAAAGATAAAGGATAGATTATAAGTTTCTAAAAATTCTTATAAAAAGGATTCGGTAATTATTACAATTTATTCATAAGCAATACCGCATTTTTTATTAATTGTTTGAGTAAATTATATTACATTAAAACTATGTAAATAAATAATAAAATTGCCATATTTTTCTTAAAATAATACAGTTTTCTAATGCTAATGCTAATGCTTTATATGCTAACGCAAATATTTCTGATTACCTCTAAAAGAAATCTTCTTCTAAAGCAAGCTCATTTTTTAAATCCATTTTTTTTTATTTCAATACACACCATTTTAAGCAATCAAGCTTTTACATACATTTTAAAGAAAAATTTGTCTAGTATATTTAATGCGATGCTATAAGATTAGCTTCTATAGCATTTTACAAAAAGCTAGCATTGATAAAAGGTTTTGAAAAATAATTACATATAAATTAAAAGAATTGTTTATATGATTTTTTTTTTCTTTTTCTACCTTTGAATAAATATGGCATTCTGGCCAAACAGTTTACTTACGTAAAAATCTCATATAAGGGAAGAAATACCACTAGAAGGAAGTGTTAAAAATGCTTTGGTAAATGCGATTCTTTTTTTAATTTTTATTTCAATTACATTTTATTGATAAAATTTCAGAAAACGGCACAGAGACATGAAAAGAATCTATCGAAAGTAATCCCTAATCTTTCCCATTAAGGAAAACGGATAGCATATTATAGCTTTCTGAGTGTGCAATTTTTTCATAATGTGTTAATATATTATTTTAATATAATTAAAAATTCATCCCTGCAAAAATTCGCATAGAAGAATGAACATAAAAATAACAACAAAATGTATCGATGAATTCATTTCATTCCACTCTGAACCAAAATCGTTCAAAACTCAAACCTCAATGTTCTAAACTAAGAACAAAATCGAATCGATACTCTATACGAATAGGAAACATAAATATTACCTATCCAAATTCTTTTTTTTTCTTTTAGTCGATACGGAATAACGGTAAAAATGTCGTAGAAGGAATCCGCTACCTTTCCCATCTTTGAACAAATCTGTGCTAAATGCATTCAGAACGCAAGGCTCGTTGTTCTAAACTAAAAACAAAAGGGGTCATCTTCAGCTAAGTGCCCCAAACTTGACGGTCTTTTCAAACCAGAGCCCCAGATTATCCCAAAAAAGAAGACATCTAGGGTCAAGTGATTTCCCTTCCTGCTAGTAACGGGTATCATTCAACATTTATCGCTGGCAACTCCTGCTGTTGAGAGAATGCCGGCAGGAAAAATAAAAAATAAACAAATAATCTTTCTTTTTTCTGTCGGCAGCATGTGGTGGTTGACGATAGGTCACGTCTGTTCGATATCCTTGCCGAGTCTTATCCTTGCTTCTTTTTTTCCCCCCTCTTTTTCGTGATTTTTCTTTGCCTTCCTCGGTGTCTCATAAATGGTGGGTTCCATATTTCTTAGCATCGCGTCTGATGCTTGTTATAGATAGTTTTGGGATATTTTTAAAGAGATAGATAAAGTTCCGTTTCTTGGTAAAGCAAAAGCAGCATTTGTTATCATTAAAAAAAGATGGTCTTGGGTCTCTTTTCTATCTTATTTAGAAATGAGAAATATAGAATTATATATCTGAGAAAAAGATCATAAACAAGTTGTGTGACTGAATACGTATTCAATATTATCACAAGAAAATTCTTAAAGTATCTGACAGAAAATTAAAACGCTCGACTTGATTTAAATTAATAAATAAAAGACAGCTTTTGATGTTAAGAAAGTAACATTTTGTAGACATAAAACAGTATAATTGGTTATTTTTCTTAATTAGCTTTTTTTGCATAATTCTTATGGAAAAATTATATTAAAATTATTAATTGATAATAAATTCTATTTTTATTACCATAGGATCATTTTTATTGAGAAGAGTCATCAAAATAAACTAGAAACCTTATTAGAAATCTTTTTTACACTTCATAAATTATAATTCATTTTAAGAAATGAAACAATAACCTTTTCAATTCCTCAGTCAATTTTTCTTAAATTACTCAATGAATTTTTTAAAAAATGAATTTATATTCAACCAGATTATAGAGTCATTCTATGCAAATTTTATAAAAACAAATAATAGCATATATTTAATTATTAAAAATTTATCTCCAATAAGATTATGAGTAAATCTTGAATCTACTCACAGATGGCTTTGACTAACAGCTATTGCATTGGATTTTGATTTTTCATACACATAAATTCTTTTATAGTTTGAAAAGGAAAATGCAATTTTTAATTACTTCTAAAATAATTCTTCTAGTGCTTAATAAGTTCTTTTTTTAATTCATTCTTTATTATTTGTTTTAATATGTAATAATTCCTCATTAATTAAAATTGTATAGAAATTCTGGCAGAAGTTTAAAAAGAAACATCTTGTGCTAATAATAAGTTATTTATTTATAATTCTTGATCACTATATTGAAATCGAATTGATGCGAGAAACTTTTCAAAACAGATTACTGGAAAGACTGAAAATTTCAAGCTTATCAAGTCCATTTTTCAAATTCATTTTTTATTATTATTTGTTTTATTATGTATTAATTCCTTTTAAATAAAATTCAATTGAAATCATTGCAGAAGTTTAAAAAGAAACATCTAGTACTATTAATAAGTTATTTAAGAAAATAAATAAATTTTAAGTGCAAACATGAGAAATATCCATCTAGATATTTCTCACAAAAGATAAAACCTGTAACAATTCGGTTGAGGCTAGTGAAACAACACATTCTCTTTTACTCTCTAAAGTAAACTTTTTTGTCCTTTTCCTGCGCACGTCGCCTTCGCCTTTTACAGGAATTGCCCATAAAGTGGCCAGCCCCAATTTTCATAATTGCCCGTCGCACTACAACAACAAGAAGAATTCCAAAGAGAAGGAGGCCTCTTCCAGTGAGTCTGGAGGTTGTAAAACTCCACGCTTTTCTATTAGGAGGGGTCCTCATTGCAGCTGCCCGTCACGCTTCCCCATAAACGATGCACTAAAACAGGGAAGGAGGGAAGCAGGAATGGGGCAATTGGCAACTTGCTGGCACTCCGATTTCGGATGCGGGAGATCTCAATTGGGCCGAGAGTTACTGTCCTTCGCTTGCAGTTGTTCTTCGTGGAAGCTGATTCGCGAGAGAATGAAGTGAGAATGGGAGAAGAACAAGATGCTTCTCTCCCTCTTATGGTACTGGTTAGATTAAGAATGTGACTTTGTGCTTCCACTCCAGTTGCTATTCCCTTAAAGGGTTCATATATATATATATATATATATATATAGTCTTGTTTCAACTGAAATCAAAAGTATAATTTTTTTTTTTTTTAAATTGTGATCAATACAATATCTTGGTTAGTTTATTTTTAATATTAAAAATTAGAATAAATTTACCTATTTAGATCTCATTCTCTATTCTGATGGATGTTTGTATTGGTTAGGATTCCACGTTAAACCGTGCGCCCCGGTCCTAACAGGATCGCAGAGCTATGTTTCGGAAGTAGTAATACTTGCTTCCATAGTATATCTTCAAGCTACCCGTGCACCCTGCATAGTGCTAAAGTGAGTAACAGCAGTGCCGCCCTGCTCATGGAATAAGGATTAACTGTCTGTATTGCCAGCTGCACCAGAACAGCAACAACAGATCCCACATTAAAATTCAAATTATAATCAATTTCATGCTTCATCCTCATATTCTCGTGAGGGAAAACCCATTTAGTCTATTCATTAACTGGTTAAAACTCCAACGATCAATATCGGATAAAGGTCACGTACCCATGATACCAAGATAAATCCGTACACTATTTCTTTTTTTTACTGATTCTGAATTTGCATTATTACGTATTATTCTAATTATCTGCCTCAAGATTTATCCTATCTCAAAATTGTCATCTGTCATCAAACTTTAAGTAAAATCGCAAATAAGGAAAGTAAAAAGAAATATACATGCGTATAAATAAAATTAAAACAAAAACAGGAGAAGGAACAAAGAAAAAAGTTTAAAGAACTCTGCTTAACTCTCTTCCGCTGAAAGACGGAGCATTCACTCTTCGCAAATGAAGGGCTGAACAAATGCAGATGCAACTTAAAAAGTGAATCCATTTGAATATTTTACGCCACTGAAAGTTATTCGGAATAGTTAGTTCCAGTTTTGCGAAATTTCCTTTCATGTTTACGATCTGGAAGAAGAGCGTGATGGAAAATCAATAAACCACCGACGGCTCAAAAAACACAAGAGTTCTTGTTTAATATGGCATAAATATGCAAAGAATCATGTATTTATGTGTACTATTTTTTTTTAACTTTGATTGTTTTCGAGGACATTAAAAAAAATAACATAAAAGTAGTGGCATTAGCAAGTAGAACAATAACAAAAAAAATTTTCCTGATTAATTCAAATTAAATGAATCAAATCTCACAATTTTTATCTTAATTCCTCATTTTTCATTAGCCGAAATTTAGTTTTTAACTTTTATGTATTGAACATTAAAAACGGATGAATGTTTCAACATAAATTATGTTGAACATACTGACTTACGAGCCAGTTGGGATCTATTTTTAATCATAAAATTTTAAGCAGGCTAAGAGATCATATGGCACAATGTAATGCTCTATTAAAGGCTGTTAATTTTCCTAACAATTCAATAAGTAGGCAAAAATTTCTTAATTTTATCGTGTGAGAAGTAAAATGAAAGAAGAAAACTCCCAGTTCCCCAGAAGAAGTTGTAGAAATCTTGGGTGGTATTGACGATTTTAAACCCTGAGATAGCTTTCATATTATATAGCAGGGGTCTCCAAACTACGGCCCGCCAGTGTCATCAATCCGGCCCGCGACAGCGAATAACTTATTGTTGCTGTTACAAGTTAGATAAAAAACACAGAATGACAATAATTCGGTTTTATTGACTTTCTAGGTAAAGCTTCATGACAAGCATAATACGCAGAAAATTTAACTTAAGCATAACAACTAACAAATAATTGCAATGAATCCCACTAACATTATAAACTAGTGAACATCCCGCGGTTACCCTCGGTAGTTATGTTGGGGTAAAGAGTATCGTATATGTATGTACATCGATGTTTGAAATGTATATATCCTGAATCAAACATGATTTTTATCCTGAAAATCCCTCAGGAACGGAAAAGCTAAATGAACGCGAATGAAACCGCGGGGTATCCACTTGTAAAAAAATACTAATGAGATTTAATGTAGTTGTGATTTTTCACTGACAATAGTTTGTAGTTAATTGTACCAATTATTATAAGAGATTTAAAATGGCAGAAAAATTAAAATGGTTTTGGCCCTTGGTACTTACTGGAGTACATAGTACGGCCGTAAGGCTAGACAGTTTGGAGACCCCTGATATAGAGGATGATTGATTAATCAGGATACATACATTGAGGGGTGGTATTGTTTATAAAAACATGCATTTCCCACAACAGCTAGGCACAATGTGTCAACTGATACCCGTCACGTAACAGAGTTTCAAGGCTGGCAATTTTGTTTTGCACTCTATTTTTTTTCTTACTGTGTTTTCATTTACGAGATTCCAATTCAATTATTGGGGTCCTCGTTGCTCGGCTATCCTATGCGACTGCAATCGTGCGCGAAATGCATGTATCACTGTGGCTGGTCGAACATTTAGTGTAAACATTGAATCAAACAGGCACTTTGCAATAATGTTACCTATAAAAATAAACTCTCCTGCTGCAATCTTCAATCGTGTGTACCTCAAGTTCTTAAATTGGAGTCTCGACTTCCAAGGAGGTCGTGAAAATATTTTTTTTGGGGGGGCGGGGGGGTTTGCAAACAATTGCAAAATTCTCTCCTTTAATTTCAGCACGGCAATAAAACCTTTATAATTTTTTTATTAATATTTATATAACATTTTTTACGATGTTACAAGTACTACATTCACTCTTATACAAATTTTTAGTTTTATGATTATATATATTCATGTTTTCCAAAGGTTTTATATTACATTTATGTAATAAAACTTAGATTTTATACAATATTTCACATATATTTTTTTGCATATAGAGGATGTTGAAATTTTTTTTAAATTTTAAAGGGTTCGTGGACATTTTATAATTTATTATAAGTTCGCATACCAAACATAGTGTTTCATAAAAGGGTACTATATCGAATATAGTAGTAACTTGGGGAGTTAATCTTTATTGTGGCGTCTGCATTTGTGTGACAAATTCATCACAGCAATCGTATTTTTGTACCCTTTCTTTTAAATTACTCAAAACGTTTATTATTTTCAAAACATTAATACAGATTAATGTGTATATAGATATGTTTTTTAATTCATACACATTAAAAATAATAAATTGAAGCATTTTGAAAGGGTATATCATATTGTCACAAGATATAACATGGTATAACTTCAACTTAATATCTGGACATATATTACATTACAACTTAACATTGTATTTCTATTAATTTGTAACAAAGATTAGTTTTAAATTTCATAATGTGAAATGTCATAATGTATCTATGAAAATGTAATTTTCTATCATTTCTACATCGGACATTCCTTACAAATACTGCAGTACAGGACGGCTTTTATTCTGGTGTCCCAAACAGAATTGCTTATAAGAATTAGAAAGTTATGATCTATAATTAAAAAAAAAATTCTACTTTTAAAATGTGTTTCTAAAACTTTTAAGATTGTTATGTACAGTTTAAACCTATTTTTAAGCTTCGTCACTTATTATTTATTTTGTAAATTTTGAAAACACGCAATATAAAAGCATCAGTTTGAAAGTTTTAAGAAACAAACTTAAAACTTGTGGTGTCATCAGATGGAAACTTCCAAAATTGCATCCCACAAGTGGAAAAAATGCGAAGTTGGGCTCTCAGAAACGAAATCAAAAACCACAGCACAATTTTTTGTCACTTGCTTTTTCTCGCCATCTTTCTCGGTGTTCTTTTCTCTTCTTTCTTTCTATCAACACTGCAAATTCAATTTATTATTTTTTTTTTGCATTTTGGCCGCAAACAGAAAAAGAAAAAATGTCGATGGGGTCTATTTTCTACTTCGCATTTTGCCTTGCAAAGAGAGACGTTGAAATGTACGATCGACTGAAGTGATAGAAAGAAGTGAGATCCAATATACATATAAAAAAATGCGGATTCTATTGTTTCTTTTCGCAAAAAAAAAAAAAAGAGGAATTTGAGGAATTTTTTCGAATTTTCTATGCATGCCAATTTGAATTGTACTTGTGCATGTTTTGTAAATGTAATGCATTGTTTTCAAGACATCAAAGAATGCGTCTATTTTTTTATATCCGTTAACAGGGAACACATTTCAGTTTGATCTCAAAAATAGTTTTCCCTCTGATCTGGATTTCGGTATAGAAATGTCTTCGCTGACAGAAGATTTCAATATTTGAACTTAATGTGAATACTTAGATATAAAGAAATTGAAACAATTCAGACAGAATGTATATTGAACTGTCTCTTTCTTTACTAAACATAATGAAGTATTTCTGTGTTTATTCTGTTTGTCAGTAGAAAATAAGAAAGCTTACATTCTGAGAAAATTTGTATATAAGTAGTGTTTTACTCGAATAAAACATGAAATACTGCCACTAAAAGTCAAGTAATAACTTTTAAAAAAACAAAGAAAAAATTTTAAAGGTTAAAAGGAAAGACTAAAGTAACATTTGATTTTATTTCGATAATTATTACATTAGCATTGTAACAAATGACGATTGAAGTTATTAAATTGACAATGTTTGGATTAAATGCCAAGATTGTTCAATGTTCAGTTCTATAAATCTGTAGCAGTTTATGAGAAAACCCAGATAATCCCAACTGAGGGATTCTGAAAAAAATTTTATTGTATGGGCACAATCTCATTGATATTACTCGTTTTTCTAAACAGTGACTGTAATGCAGACCACCAATTGGAATTGAATACTTGTCCTTTACTTTTTCAACATTAAATAGTTAAAAGCTACTGCACTTATTATTCTCTATATTGAATCTTAGATTATTGTTATAACAATTTATAAAATCTTCAGTCATAATTAGTACCACAAATAATGTTTATTTAATTTAACTTGATTTAAATATTTCTACCATAAACATTTCGAATGTGTAAATACACTGTTTATACTATTTATTGTGAATATTTTACCTAAGATATTCAAAAGATATTACGTTCAAATATATTTTACGTAAGATATGTAAAAGATTTCGTAACTTTTCTGCATTCTGTGTTGATTTGTTCATCGTTGTTAAGCAATTAAAATGGCGCAATTCAAATTTGGTGAACAGAGGGCAGATATTCAGATCTTTCATTATAAGAAATAACATGATAACAATTATTTACCGTTATTCTCCAGAAACGAAAACATTCCAATATGTTTCTCTGGTATTGAGGTAATGAGATCATTTCTTAGAAAATGCTACTCATTTATTTGCAATGTAAGGCAGAAAATGTTTAAAAATTGTCATAATTTACATAAGAAGTGAATATTTAGTTTTAATTTAAACACAATATAGTATGTATATTTCTATATTATCATATACAATATAGTAATATAGAAATAAAATTATTATATTTTAATAATATGGTTATTTAATTTCTATATTAACTTTAATTATTATCCAATGCCTTCAAAATATAGAAAAAATATTATTATAAACTGGTGTTCAATATTAAGAGAATTTGTATATTTTGTCGAATTTTATGAAAATAACGAATGACATGTAAAACTGCTGCTTCGAAAAAAAAAATATAAATATTGTGTCGAATAAGTAACTATATATGTGTGTGTGGTGGCAGTTGGTAGAAGAATAGGCTTTTATAAGCGAATCCGCAGAACATTCAACTTCTTTCTGAATTTTTTTTCAGCAATTGGTTAAATTCAAATTTAAACAGTAAAAATTAGTAACACCACAACTAAGATGATGGAATGAGGGGTTGAATCGTTGGGAGATTAGAGAACGGCCAGTTTCAAGTCCAGATTTGTAGCGACTTCACTAGACTACGAGATATCGGATTCGTCGAGAGAAAGGCTGGACAATGTCGTCCAAGAGCCATGATGACAAAGATGTTCTGTATTTGTCCATTCTAGAGAGAGCTGAGGAATTTTCATTTAATTTATATGCTGCCACAGGAAAGCGAGTTTTAAAGCTTACTGTTTCCAGAAGGCTTCATGAGATAGGGCTATTTGCAAGAAGATTTGCTGTTTGCATCCCCTCCCCCACAGGAGATCATAAAGAATTGAGAACAGATCAGTGAGCAAACATTTTCTTTATTGATTAGTTTCGGTTCAACCGAACCACTGATTTTTTATATATTTCATGGAGATAAGCAGGGATTCGCTATCCATTAATTCCACTCCTCGCTATCCGCTATCCATTATTAAGCAGTGCCGAGGAAGTTTGATGATCTGGGCAGACATCATGTCGCATGGCCGCAGAACCATCTAAGTCTTTGAAAAATGCATTGTAACTGGTCATGACGCCTTATATTTTCATTTTTTGAGTGCTGTTGGCCCTGATTTTATTTTAATAGACGACAATGCGTGGCCACAAAGAGCGCGTCTGATCGACGATTTTTTGGAACATGAAGATATTTGCCGGCTGGATTATTCATACAGATATTCAGGCCTCAAAAAATAAATCTTCAGTCGACCAACAATCCATGCTCCAGAAAAGAATTAACTAAATAGAACTATGCTGAAGGCTTCTTATGAACTGCCTTGTTGTTAGCCAGCAAAACAACTCTATTTGTAGAGCATGGATGGTCAGCCTGTGACACGCGTGCCATAGTGTTACAGTTTTAGCAATGACCCGCAAACACATAGAAAAATTAAAATATTTGAAAAAATAATAATGTCACTTATACGAACTTTCTCAAAATCTGTAAAAACCCTACTCATAAGCTGCTGAATACAACAGCGCTGGAAAGCGGCATTTCTTGACACCAATAAAAACGATGGGGTAAGACAGCATGATCATGTGATGAGCCCATTGGTTCTAGTTGCCTTGTTTATGCGCTGTTGTGTCTTTCTATTGTTGTGCGTTAACGAGCGAAATGGAGTGCGACACTCTCGCTATCTAAGTCAGTTGATTTTTAACTGCCGAACAAGACGTTAAGTTTTTTAAAACTGTTTTTAGATTTTTTGTAGTCGAGCGTTGTTGAATTAAATATTTTTTTCCTCTATGTGCATGAGTAAACCTACAACATCTAAAAGAAAATATGAAGTAGACATTGCAATACGTGATTTTAAAACTGTCTGGAAAAAACACTTTTTGGAAATTTTTTGTTTACGCATCAAAATATTTCCAACCTGTTTCTTTGATACGTGGAATGCATACAACAGTGCCGAAAAAGTTTAAACTGGAGCAACATTTCAAACTGAACAGTAATTTCAACAGGAAATATTCTGCAGGATCACACTTGTGAACGTAAAAAATTAACAAAAAAAAAAAAAAAAAAATTCAGCAGACCAACAATCCTTGTTCCAGAAAAGAAATGACGAAATGAAACTACGGTAAAGGCTTCTTATGAACTTTCTCTATTGTTAGCCAACAAAAAACTCTATTCTGACAGAGAGGAGATTATAAAAAATAGCATTTTATTACATACCCAAAATATCGGCGATATAAATGGCGGTATATCGGCTCCAAATAATATTGAATTTTGTAAATTTTTATCTAGAAGCAATTTTCCAAATTTACAATTTTTGCTGTCGTATCAACTATGCTTTCAGGTTTGTTAGAATCAACATATGTTTGTGAACAAACGTTTTCTATTATTAACATAATAAAATCAAAATGCCATTAACGGTCCTGATATGCACCTAAAACAAGAACTAATACTTCTTCTTCTAATACTCATACTTCTAAAACAAGAACTAATAGATTTTCAAGAACTAATTATAATATATGTAGATGGCCTGGTAAGAAATTACAAATTTTAAACCCACTTTAATTAAGTACTGATTGTTTAATAATTATTTAGAAATAAATGCTTCAAATTATTCATTTTTATTTTATAAAATCATGTTTGTGAAAATTGCAACACCATGAAGGACTTACGCGAGTGAACTGAAATTTTCAGGAAATGCAAATTAGCGCATGATATGCGAATGATTAGAATTTCAAATCCGTAGCGCGTGCATATGCTGAGCAGCGCCCTCTGAACGGCGGATGGATCCGAATAAATAGACGGCTGTAGCGAGGCGTGTATGGTTATCGGTGGTTATCTGCTAGTGGTAAACGTTAACTCAATCGTTACTTATGCCTCTTCGACGAAAGAGAGCGAGATTTGAACAACTTACAGAGTTTGAACGGGGGTGAATCATCGGCCTTCGTGAAGCTGGATTGTCTTATCGTGCAGTAGCCGCTCGTGTGCAGCGTAGCAGCAGCACAGTGATGCGTCTTTGGAAGCAGTGGACGGACGAGTGTCGGACAACTCGGAAATCCGGGAGTGGACCCCGAAATGTGACGTCAGCTCGCGGTGATAGACACCTGGTCCGCATGGCGCTGACGGACCGTACAGCTTCCTCTAGACAATTGGCAGCACAGTGGTCAATAGCTACAGGTGTTTCATTGTGTGCTTCATCAATTCGTAGACGTCTGCTGCAGCGTGGACTGCGCGCAAGGACTCCTTTATACAGGATCCCTCTCACGCTAAACCATCGCCGCCTGCGGCTACAATGGGCCGCTCATCATAGACACTAGCGTGCTGATTGGCAGCATGTCGTGTTTTCTGACGAATCCCGCTTTAATTTGTGGTACCATGATGGCCGCATTCGTGTCAGACGCTATACCGGTGAACGCCACCTACCGGAGTGCATTATCGAACGCCACAGTGGACGAACACCCGGAGTTATGGTCTGGGGTGCCATAGCATATCATGGACGATCTCAATTGCTAAGAATTGTGGGCAATCTGAACAGCAACCGATACATCAGTGAAGTTCTACAGCCCCAAGCTATTCCCTTCCTTCAAAGCTTTCCAGGTCTGTATTTAAACAGGACAATGCCCGCCCTCATATCGCTAGGACTGTTCAATCCTTCTTCGCAACGCGGCAGGTACATCTTCTTCCTTGGCCTGCGTATTCCCCGGATATGTCGCCGATTGAACATGTGTGGGATTTCGTTGGTCGGCGTCTCGCTCGTGATCCTCGTCCTGTTGCTTCTGCAGACGAACTTTGGGTGCGCATACAAACAATATGGAATGCTCTTCCTCAGGCAGACATTCAAAATTTGTTTGACTCCATGCCCCGTCGTGTAGCAGCACTTATCGCTGCGCGTGGTGGCTACACAAAATACTGATTCCCATCTCTTGTTATTGTTTGTTTGCTTTGAACATTTAATCATTTATTTGTACCACTACCACTCAGCTGTGTATTAAATTTCATTCAATTATGACGATTCCTTCATGGTGTTGCAATTTTCACAAACATGAGTTTACATAACCTAACTGTCTGATACCTGATAAAAATGTTTGTTAGCAATAAAATATTAAGTTTGTAATTTTGTTTTATTTATTATATTATTTTTTAAATCTCCACTACTCAAACTTACATGAAATGAAGTGTGTTATTTGCATGACAATCCCATAATCACACTATAAATAACATTGTTTTACCTTTTTAATTTGCTGGAGAAGTTGGAAATGGTACATATAATTCTTTTTTCAGATAGTGGCACTTATCCCTAAATGGTTAGCCATCGCTGTTATAGAGCGTATCTGAGCAATTGCAATTCGCAACCCCCTGTGAGAACCATCCAAGACCAGAAACATCATTGTTGAATGAGTGGAATCAATTGCCCCAAGAACTCATAAAATGCCTTATTTCCGGTACGAAATCTCGGTATGAGACTTGTATGTGTGTGAGAAGGGATCATACCTCTATAAACCCATATTTCTGTAGCCGCTGTTTTATACCTTCTGTCTCTGATACGTGTTATACATAATCATGCTTTTGTGTTAAAACTGTTAAATGATTATTTTGAATCCCCCAATGATCAAATAAATTTCATTAAAATCTGACCAGTAGTTCTCAAAATAATCGACCAAATCCGAAAATTATTGTCAGTTTGAACATCAACGTATA
The DNA here is from genome assembly GCA_021605075.1 of Caerostris darwini. Classification (NCBI taxonomy): domain Eukaryota; kingdom Metazoa; phylum Arthropoda; class Arachnida; order Araneae; family Araneidae; genus Caerostris; species Caerostris darwini. Next base: position 46,330 of record BPLQ01008625.1, read on the forward strand.
TTCACTGCAGAAAATAAATCAATTCTTTCTATCTTTATTGCAGCGATATGGCATCTGTTTTTATGTGAAAACAAAATAGCGTTCTATGGTGAGGGATGCCACGAAGAAATGTAAGCAACAAAAATATAAATAAGAAAAATGCTTCCATAAAACCTAAAATAATATCTTCGCAAATCACACAATTATATTATCCAATGAGAAAATTGTAAACAGCCATATGGGAGTATTTCATATAAAAATATAAAATTAAGAACGCCATCTTATTATAGATGGCTATTGATGTCCAAAACTGTATGAATGACAAAAAATAAAGAGATTCGCATAATCATTTACATCAGCCAATACAATATTATAATTCTAATATAAATGGCAAAAGAAATATTAAAATAATAATAATTCGTTTTATTATTATTTCGTTTTATTTATTTTATTAATTCGTTATTAATTTATTTTAATTGAGTTGAATCTTAATTTATATCTTTTTTTATTTTTTTATATCTTCTTTATTTTATTTTTAATATATTTTTGATACAGAGGATAATTACTTAAAAGCAAACATAACATAAGTACATAAGCGCAAACATAATATAAGTACTTAAACGCAAATTATGAACCCGCTAGTTTTTTCTACCATCATCACTAATAGGGCAATAGTGTTAATGTTACAAATTGTCGAATCGTTGTATTTCATTATTGATGATCAACACTAGTGTTTCAAAATTCCTTTTTTTCCACATATATGAAATTATATGTACAGATCAAGTACAAAATTATTTTACAACACATTTTTAAGTAAAATAAAACCAATTTTCGTTAACTTAGAATTTTAAATTAAGAACATTACAATCTGAACAACTTTTAGTAAGGGTTTGATTTCTATTTTCCACGTATTTTTTTTAATTATTAATATTTCTACGAAATCTTTACAAATATGCATCGATATGTAAGTAACAATTTTTTAGTTCAAATTTTTACTTTTAATTATATCTATAAATGCAATTTTCGCTATACTTTCTGAAGTACTAAATTTTAATGAGCTACAGAAGAACGCACTACGATTCTTTTAGAGCGAAAAAAAAATGTTCTATACCTTTTTCTTTTTTTTTAATTTTACTTACTTTTTTCCGTTACTTTTCAAAAATAAAGTACAGGAAACAGAAAAGAGCTTTTACTTAGTAAGAAATATTACGTGTTATTTTTTTTTCCCTTCCGAAAAAAGAAATTCTAGTACATATTCTAGTACCTCCCCTCATTTTAAAAGGAGTTTCCTTTGTGAAGAAATATCGGAAATCGGCGAGTGAGCCTCATCCGTGGGCTCATTTTTCAGCATTTTCGCCCAGGAAACGCCGAAATGCAACCAGAAAACTGCAATCAAACAATGCTCCCTTATCTGGGAAGAAATGAAAAGAACGGAATGGCGGTTAAAATAGATAGGCTCGAATTTCGAACGTCATTTCTCACATCCATTTCTTGTTCAAACTTGGAAGAAAAAAATTCCATCAGGGGCTGAGTAGAACTTGTTTGTGATGATGATTTTTTTTTTTTTAACTACTCTTGAAAGGCATTCAACAAATCATGTAAACAGAAAACTGAACAAAATCTGGCTTTTTAAGTTTAATTTACAGCAAATGCTTTCGCCTAAAAACAATTTCAAGAATTCAAAATAATAATTTTCAAAAATCACCAACTAATTCACCATCACCTAAAAATCACCATCTAATAATTTTCAAAAATCGCCAAAATCAAAATTTCTGACCATTCTCGCATTTAATCTCAACCATTTTAAAAAGTTTCTACAGGAGACTAGCACGATAAATGAAAACTTTTCTAAAATATTTAATTAATTTATTTTTAATTTAATTTTTAAAGTCATTTATTGGCTCCTTGCTAATGTTGCTGGCTATTATCACTGTTTGTTTTATGAGGTTTTTTTTATGGGATTGTAAATATAGATTTAAATGGATTGTGACAAGTAAACAAAAACTACAAGCACAAGCATATATATATATATATATATATGCATTTGTAGCTGAATTCAAATAATTAAGATTTTCAACCTTTTCTCTATTGGGCACTTGAGGATGTGTTGATAGTTATTCATCTCCCGTTTAATTGATGCTAGATTCACGAATATAATTTTCATTGTTATTGATTATGTAGAGGTTTTAGGGGTACATTTATCTCATAAGTACTCCACAACAGGTATGTCCGTATCCGCAGAAATAAGTTTTTCCCGGAAGAAGTCTCGTTTTTTTATGACGAATAGGATTGAAAAGGGGTGATGATTGAAAACATGCTTCTGTGAATCATATTGATTACGAAGTAATATTGAGACTTTTCATGATAGAATACTTTGACTATACACCAGCTCGTAAGAGGCACTGAAGATAAATTTATTTCCTTATTGCCACATTACGTGCTGGTGCGTGATGTGTAAAATTTAAATAGTCTAATGAAAATAAGTGTCAAATGGCACAATTTCTGTATGGTACTTTTATTATTTTTTATGATACTCTACAAATATTTAATAAAAGGGAATTATTATAAGTTGGTTGTAACGATATTGTTGTTGCAATCCTTGGGTAGGAAGGAATTCTTAATCTCTGTCGTAACTCGCTTCACTCTTGTGCAAGGTTCGAAAGCTCAGCCAACACATTTGCAAATCATCGTCTGTTAGAGGCTTATTAGGTTGCATTTTTCTTTTTGTGAGGACTTAAAAGACCCGTAGAACTATTTCCTTTGTAACTCGTAGTAGTACAAGATTTTCATAGAAGTACAAGACTATCTTCTAACTGTTACTCCACGCTAATACTAATTTTGAAGTGGAGAATAAATGCTGAGGCACAGCTCTTCTCGCTCGAAAGCGTGACTAGCTACTAAGACATCGTGTGATATGGAGAAAAAAAGTGCTGGTTCGTGATTAGCTCTTTAACGTTAACACCACAACATGAGTTGGCGTGAGATCTGCAGTGAAAGTGTTAAGTGCAAAAACAATTCACTGATCTTCGATTTGAGAAAAACTCAAGCCATATGTCTTATACGAAGAACGAATTTAACATTTTAAAATTAAGGAAATCTTTAAAATCCAAGAATTTCTTTCATTCAGCAATTCTTCCTTATATCCCTCATGTTGGGAGGCAAAGAAAAAGCACGATATTCAGCGAATATTTGAACTCCATCGTCAAAGGTGACATTGCTCATCAAGACGAACCATAAACGTACTGGAATATGGCGTGTCAAATGAAGTCGATTGAATGAAAATCTCGAAAATGCGTCTCCAAAGTATGACAACAGACGGCTGACCTTGAATTGGTAGGTCCGATGTCGGTTGGCTGAATTGAATCCTTCGAGCATTTCGGTGCGATATGTTGTTCATGGTGAGCTGATGCACACTTTTCTCATGCCTTTGACGAAGGAGACCCTCCTGTCGGTTGGAGTTCGTGTGCTAAAAGGTGAACGTATACAGGAATACTCCAAAATTTCAAGGCAAAGAACTATTCTTCGATAAATTTATCACTGGAGTTCTCACTCTCTTCCTGTCTTCCTGTCATCATTCTCTATGTGTACGATAAACATGTTTCTGCTTTTTTTCAACTTCCCTCTTTTGTAATCCTAAAGAACTGCAATTAAGATTGAAACCCAAATTAGTAGCTAAAGGTAGCTAAAATTAGAAAGTGCGCTAACTATGCAGAGAAAAAGAATTATCTTGAAATTTATGTCAATATGAAGACGCCTTGTCATTTTATAACATAACATGATATTAAGGATGAGAATTCCAAGAGAACAGAAAATTTAATTGCTTAAATGACATTAATACAAATAAGTCGATTTTTTTTACATATTTTCTTAAGTCTTTAATAATTAAACCGTAAAGTTTTTTCATTATAATGTTTTTTTTTTTTTTTTTTTTTTTTTTTTTTGAATAAATAAAGATCGACGGTTATTCTGGTAAAGTATGTAAATACCTTTCCCCGAAACGTTAATCTATATGTTAACATTTTCCTTCATATATAATTTTTCCAACACATTCAGTCTAATAACTAAACATAAGAACACTTTCATAAAGATCCGCCAAGAAGTATTAGTTTTGTTGAAGGTAACAACACAATTGTCACTCTTAGACAATTGGAACTTCCGTTTTTCTTTTAAAGTGCATAAACATTGATTTTTGAAAATAAAACTTTGAATGTTAAAACAATACAACAATTTTTACAATATTAATTTTTTTCCATGTATTAAACGTCAGTAAGAATACTACCAAAAACTGATGAATATTTTAATCACGACTAAAATTTTCTATCAAAGTTAAGAGTACTCTTCTCATCATCAGAGCTAAATCGGTACCACACTTTGAAGTAATTTATTAAGGCTGATATAAGAAGCTAGCATCAGCATTACCGCAACACATAGAAAATCAACTGCAATCAGAGAGTATTCATGTAACGTCTATTAAGCACTATAGAACAAGAGTACTTAAGCTCGAGCTTTTCTTCCCCCCCTTATTTGTGAAGAGAAGACCCATTAGCACAAAGTGTTCTACGGAAACATTGAAAGGAAGTTTGGTTCAAAAGTTAGAAGTTTGTTACCAGTGATAGTAATATTTTATCATTATTATTTGCCAAGTCCATATACATCATTCTCAAATATACTACTGTGTCCAAAAAGTAAGACCAGTTTTTTTTTTTCAAAAACTCTTTATTTATTCTTCCAAATTTATTTCATCGCCTTCAAAGTAATCCCCTCGGGACACAATGCACGTATGCCAACTTTCAATTAATTCAGGCATTTCAAAAATCGCCGTAATCAGTTTTAGCGTCTCACAAAGCCAAAGCGTAACTCAAACACTAATGAATATTTTGACGTCGAATTTCACACAGATGTCAAGAGCAATGCCAGCAACCTAAAAAAGAAAAAAAATTTACATTTTATAAGCCCCGGGATATTTAAATTGAAAATTGGTTTTACTTTTTGGACACAGCAGTACACTCTGTTTCTATTTTGGTTTTTAAAAAATAAAGAACTTAATTCTTTCATTTGAGTTTTTGGAACAAAATAATGAACTTATATATGTGTAAAGACCCTATACATATATAATAGCTATTTAAATTTTTATATATACAATATGTTTTTGAGTACTTCCACATCATGAAATACTATACAATATATTCATTATGGCAATTTGCTATGTTTTTCAACTATTTATTTATTCATCAATGAGTCAGAAATGAAAGCAAATATTCTTCAGACCTACCAACCGTTAAGTTTGAATTTCATCGCAATATAAGCTTTCCAGGCAAAGCAAAAGAGAGCCCTGCGAGTTCTTGCAGAAGGCCGAGAACTTGCCTAAGTGATTGGAAAACCAAAGCGAAACACGGCATTAATATTGCAGAGGGCATTCTTTTGGAAGAATTGTTCGAGCGTGCTGTTCTTCCAGAAATGATGAGTTCCACGCATATCCATTGTTCCGGCTCTGAGGTGGAAGGAAAGAGGGAAGGGTGTAGAGCTGGATAGGGTAGTGGATTTGTTTTTGGTTATGCCTCTATACTTTAATTTTTGGGGTATGAAAGCGTTCTATTCCGTGCAGATCGGTGTGCAAGGCATGGATGGCTTTGTTGAAATTTAGGGGGAAAAATAGATGGGAATAAACCGAGAGCCCATCAAAAATTTAAATGGAAATTAGGAATTGAAATGGGACTTTGAGAGGATTTGTTTCAAAGCCATCGGTTTGCTGGAAGAGAATTTGGAAAGAAGGAGATAATGTGCTTTATTTTGAGAAAGAAAGTCTCCGAAACAAAATGGTACTTGGGATTATGAAGTGTTTCCAGTAAACATTATCTCAGTTTGTTTTAAGTTGAGCAGTTTTATGAAGTAATTCTATATTTATTGCAGGATTAAAATAAACGTATTTTGTAAGATGAGCAGGAGGATATAGTGTAAGAAATCGTGTTTTTTAACATATGAAATTTTAAACAAAGATGCATTTGATAGGAACAGTATTTTCAAATGTTGCCGTAAACGGGTGCACTTTATAGAAGCATTATATATGAATTTTGCAATTAATTTTAAATGTATTCTGTTTTATATTTAACTATTTTTATTTATTTACACAAAACATTAACAAGCCATTTTGTTATTAAACATTTTTTTTTAACCTTGATCATAAAAAAAATACTTTCTATGTTTATTTAAAATATATCAATACAAGTAAAAACGGGCCAAAAACTAATGAGAAAATTTTTCCTGAAGAAAAATTAGCTTACTGAAAACCAACTGGGAAATGAAATACAAGTAATCTTACTTACGGTCAAGTTACAATTAAAAGCATCCGCTATAAGTGAAATCTAACTTGTCCAGAGTTTGTATTAAATCGCCTTTTCAGTCTATAAAACCAATCTTGACTAACATTAAATATAGGTTATCCAACTTTAAGTACTTGATTTTATCCATAGCCCAAATGTACAAGTATCGAAAATACATTGACTCTCTATTCCTTTTTTTGTTAAAAAATCTAGAAATTCACAAAATAGCCGACGGTATTTCTTGGTAACTTGTTTATCGATAGAACAGATTCAATAAAATTCTTTAAAAGTTGTAAAGATTCCATGAATTGACAAGTTTATAACAAAAAAAATGGAAATGGCAGAAATAAAATTTCGAATATTGGTTACCAATTAATGAACCAAAATGTGCATTGAGTTAAAAATATAATGACTCATTGGTAATTATTGCACATTGAAAATACAACATGATGCTATTTAATAGCAATTTTGAGATATGTATGTGAAAGCAATTTGGTTTTCGTACCATTTTCAGTTAAAAGAAATTTAATAAATTCCTTAATAAAATTTTTAAGAGTAAAAAAACAATGCTTGTCTATTATATATATATATATACTTCTACTAGTTAAAAAAGTAATAATTTCATAATTTTAATTGGTATTGGACTATTGTGAGGTCTACATCTTGTTCAGAGTTAAATTTATTTTTTAAATCATAATTTTACATTGTACATTTTTTCTATCTAGAATTGTATACATTTATAACGTGCTTTAATTTGTTATTATTTGCAAATATGTTTAATTAAATTACCGATCGATATTTGCCACTGGAAAAAATAATAAAAAATTTTCGAACAAGTCTGCCTGGGTGGCGCAAAGGAAAAAGGGAAAACAAAGGAAAAAGTGGCGCAATAACAACCCCACCCTGTGGGCCTTTATGAATCCAATTAACGTATCTCTCTCTCCAATTTCTCTTTGTGGATAAAATGGGTTTACACAATGGTAGCAGCTTTGAAGCAAGTAAAATCATAGCTGATCAAGGACCTAACATCCCTAAAGTTAATCTCTATAGAAGGGGTTATTTGCTCAAACTGGAGTTTCAGCATGCGGTCAGAGGGTCTTCCACCTGGAACTAATGTAAAGATTTCCCCCTCAAAATCATCATCAAAGATTTTCCCCTCAAACCACACTTGATGCCGTTCCCTGGATGCAGAATCTGGCCAATGAGACGAATTAAATGAGTTATAAAGTAAGAATGAGAGACGGAAGAAGGTAGAGAGTGAAGAGTGATCGTGAGGTGAGGAGAAGAAATAGGATGATCTACAGTGGTAGGGAGGAAAAGTGATCTGTAATAGCTTCATTTTATACCTAAATCGCATGCTCAACTGGTGAATAAAAGTGTTCTGTTCTGTCAAATGACAGAAGAGTTCGTCTCAGGGCAAGCAGTTTCGCCCCCCCCTCACTTCTGCCCCTCCAAAGAATACATAGAATCCCCATGAAAGCAGAGTACACTATCTGAATTGCATCATCATGGCACCATAAAGGGCGAAAATTTAACCTTGTTGAGAGAAGGTTTCCCTAATGATAAAATTAACAACAGAAAGAAATGAAGGTCGATTTTAAATAATTTATAATATTTCTGTAGAGATTGAACATTTTAAATTAATATCTGGTGGATGCTGTTGCAGTCAATTGATTTCCATGATGTATTGCGTAACATCTTTACTTATACTGATATTTATGTGATATTATTATTTATTTATTTATTATCTGATATTTATTCGTAAAATTTATTTGCTTTGATGGTGATGGACTGTTGATGTTCAAGTTGATTAACTGATAATTGAATTAACTGTTTTACCTTTAACTGTGTTACCTTCACCTTTATTCCTTATGATTTTGTAACTAATATTACTTTGTGTAATCTGGATTATTTTATGCACAAAAATTGTTATTTCAATCCTAACTGTATTTTATGAATGTGTAGAAATCTCTTATTTCATATGATAAATTAATCTGTCAGTTTATACATTTAATAGTATATTGTTTAATGGATGTGGGACTTTATTATTTATGGCGGAACACAACGCTCATGTAAAATTTAGTTAAGTTTTGATAGGACTAGATGGATAGGATATAAGTGTGGGGATTATTGCGGATCCAATAAGTTGTTGTAATGGTTTTAAAAAAGATTTATTGGGTAATATAAATTTAATTAATTTCATTTAAATCCAACACTACAACATTAAATGAAAAACATAAATAAAGATAAGTTAAATAATAATAAGTCAAAAATTGTAAAATTCGTAGTTGTAAAAGAATAATCTTCTAAATTTCTCTTAACGCTCGGAATTTTTTTTTATTTTTCTGCATTATTGTTAACTGGATTTCCAAAAACGGATTTGAAGTACTTTAAAACTGTCTATTTTTGATTTTCATTAGGACAGCGCGTTCTTTGCGCGTATGAACTCTTAGTAATCGCACGAGTGAAAAGCAAGGGGCTTAAATTGGATAGAAGAAATCAATAACACTTTACATTAAACACAGAAAAATACCAGAATTCAATTTTCCGGAATCCTATCCCTGCTTTCAATCCGCTGCTGGAAAATGAAATTTTCGATTTTCGAATGCGTTTCCCGTGTCACGCCGCTAAGCCTTCTTTTCCGACATAATTGAACCTTCCAGAGAGCTGGGAGCGAAAAGAAGAAACTTTCTTATTTCTGCTGGGAGAAATTAAAGGACTCCGAGGATTCTTCATTTCCTAATAGGGTGTAGATTATCATAATGTATATAAAATGAGACTTCCTCCCGCTTTAAAGTGTCATGTGCGAAGAATTCGAGTTCTTAAAGTTCACAATGCATGACGGGAATGACGTCTAATAAAAATGTATCGTGATTTATATTAAGTGAGAGTCATTAATATTTTTTTTTTATTCTTCAATAGAAATGAGTCGAATTTTAGCATTTAATTTATTCTATCGTTTAAACATGAATCTTGAAATTTATTTTTTTTAGAGGAAATTTTTTCAATCAAATATATATGAACTTCTAGTTTAGATTTTTTTCAGTTACGTAATTATATTTTAAAGACTTCTAAAAGAACTGAAAATCAACATTTTGAATGTGTAGTTGAAAACGTCTGGAATGCTATTTTATGCTAAATTATGTTATTTAAAATGCTTTTTACAGATTTACAACTTAAGTAAATACACCGCAAATAAAGGATTAAGAACATTTGGAATTACTTTTGAAATAATAGAAAAGTATTTTAAAAATAAAATAAATTTCAAAATCAATAGCTTTTGAAAATGTTTTTATTGTAGGTCTGTCTATAAAGCGATAAGTCTGGCTAAAAATTATGGCAAAAATATTCATTTACAATTATGGCAAATGAATTCACATTGGCTGTCAAATATCATCCTATTCTTAATTTCCATCATGTTGAGTTCATTTTCTTATAACTGTTTTAATTGCTGTGACGTTTTCTTCTTAAGTACCTCGAATTACGGAAAAAAAGAAAAGGTTACAGTGGACTAATTTAAAGGAATGTGGAGGATAATCAGTGGTGCAATCCGTTTTTCATACAAAAACTATTTCATGGAGAACATAGTGTACGAAGTATAATAATTTTCATGCAGAATGAAGTCATTTTACTGCGTTTTTTACTTACTTTTTCTGCGCCACAAAATAGTTCGTATATTAATTTTGCCAATGTTTGTAGTTTTCAGATAACATCCTAATGCTTAGTCGATAATTTTTTCAAAAAATCTGGCAATTTTTTCACACATTGTGTCAGTTCTTGAATTACCTATTTTTCAAACTGTTCGTCGTCTTACAATTTTTCTTCTTTTATGACCCTCAAACACCAACATACTGGACATACAGTCTTCTCCATAAGCTTGAGTACACATTTCTAAGCACTTTGTTGATGTTTTGTTAATCTTTATTAAAAATTTTAAACTCTCGTGCTGTCCAATTTCTGAATCCGTTCACATTTTCCATATTTATGTTTGCCAAATCTTTTTCTGTCCCGCTAAGGCAACTTGTTAGTACATAAGATCTTTGAGATTAAATTATTTTCTTTACGTCACTGAATGTGAGGCACTTAAAGATTTATATAAATATTACGGTTTTTCTTTATGTACAATTTGATTTTGTTTCAATATATAGTTACGATATTATTTTTTATAGTTGCTATATTTATTTTAAATATTCTTATCAGAAAAATTAAAAGTATTTGATTACATATATAAAAGAAGTGCTATGTTAAATATTCTTATATAATTAAGTGATAATATTAGTATGAAAAGACAGACAGCAACATAGCATTCATTATTAAACTATTCTCCAAAAGCATAAATACTAATACTAGGTGTAAAGTAGTTAGGAATATTTTTGGTGTAGATATTTCTATTTTCTATTACAAATAAAAACTGTGTTTAACTTTAGTTAAACATATTTGAACAGTATAAATAGGTTTGCATTTCGAGAAACATTCAGCAGACAAGCAAACATATTTTTATAAATATGACTCCGATGTTCATTTAAATTGCAATTTAATATACTCGAAAATAAAGCATTTACATTATAATTAAACTAAATGAGATAATTTAGAAACGGCTTTTTTTGGAAATTTGAAGAGTTGAATCTAAAAATGTGTCAGCAGATGAATATATTACAGAGACAAATTAATTAACTAAATTTGCTTTGGCATGATAATATGGATATCGATGGCATTTTTAAATAATATTTCAAGTTTATATTTGTTAGCAATGATTCTACATATATTTGTCGAGACTCGTTTCGTTTTAATGATGTTAAATAAAAATATTGTCAATGATTAGAGGTGCGCAAGGAAAAAGAGATAAAGGATAAATTATAATTTTCTATAAATTCTTATAAAAATGGTTGGTAATTATTACACTTTTATAATAAATCTCACTTTTTGTAAATTGTCTGAGTAAATTTTATTTTATTAAAAATAATAAAATTGCCATATTTTCCTAAAAATAATGTTGTTTACTAATGTTAATGCTGATTTTTTTTTTATGCTAATGATGATATTTCTAATTACCTCTCTAAAAGAAAATCTTTTAATACTTAGTAAGTTAATTTTATTAATTCATTCTTTATTATTTCAATTCACGCCATTTTCCGCAATCAAGTTCAATACATATTCCATTTAATGCGTAAACTACTCCTTTATGCATCCTACTATGCTCTTATATTAATAAAATCTTTGAAAAATAATTGCATAGAAATCAAATGAATGCTTTATATGATACTTTTTTTTTTGCTATGCTTGAATACATATATCATTCTTGGCGAAAAACAGTTATCCTGTACATAAAAATCTCATATAGAAGAAGAACTACATCTAGAAAGAAGTGCTAAAAATGCCTTGTTAACTACGTTTTTTCAACTGCATTTTGTGGTGTTGTCATACTTTTAAAAACCTAGAAATTTAAACAAT
>BPLQ01008627.1:0-63825 GCA_021605075.1 Caerostris darwini
GAAGTTCTTAAAGTAAGAGTTGCCACACTTCAAAGAGCATCTTTTTCAGCTGTCTAGTGGTCTCAGGAGAATAGAATTTGCTGACAGGCGTCTCCCCAAGCACCCCTTGTTCGATGGGATTTAAATCATAATGGGTGAGAACGCTGGCCAGTCTATTCTACAGATATCTTCACTTTCTAGAAGCTCCTCAACAGCGTACATTGCGGCTCGCAAAAATAAAGTCTGTATCAATGGCCCCTCGGAACAGACTAACAGTTCTCTTGTGGGAAGATAATTTCGCCGCATTAACGATCTCTGGTAAGTGAGAAGCTGTCGAAAATATGGAGTTCCGTTCGTCCATACGACATAATGCCTCCTCACAAAAGCACTCCGGGCCCACCCCAAAGGCCTCTTCCCCTGATGTTAATGAGATGGAACCACGTCCCTACCTCTCATCACATCAACTGGCGTTGAAAATCGTTGCTCAGACTGAAATGACTCTCATCAGTAAACAGAAAGTGACGCTATTGATGAGATGTGCAGTCTTTGCATTATTGACACCACTATAAATGGTGCCGTCGAAGGGCTGCTGTTATTGGTATGCAACATTCAGGACGACTGGCGGATGTAGTAATGCTCACCGAATACCCTCTGCAATATTCTATACGTTTCCGCAAACAAAATTGAATGTAAATTCCTCAACTAATTCAGACATTTCAAAAATTGCAGGAATCAGTTTTAGCGTCTCAGAAAGCCAAGTGTAGCTCAAACACTAGTGAATATTTTGACGTCACATTTCCCACATATGTCAAGGACTGTGCCAGAAACCTAAAAAAGAAAAAAAAAATTGAAATTCCATAAGCCCCTGTAATTTTAAATTGAAAATTGGTTTTACTTTTTGGACATATTAGTAAACTCTTTTTCTGAATTTGTACTGTTTTGAGGTAACAATGTTATCATGCAAGTACATATATGCACATATTGCGAGCGTGAATTCATTGAAGCTTGGAATCCTATTGAAATGATAGGAGAAAACTACATTTATAGATACAGCGCTCAATCTTTTGGAATCCAACAATTTAAAATTATAAGGGCCTCATTCAAAAAGTCGTGTCTTAAGCGAAATCCAAAAAAAGGAGAAACACACAGAAGGAATAGTCTTTCGTAGAAAAGTGCATTTTTCTTCCTCTTCCGATATGTCCTCTGGCAGTAGAGGAAAAAATGGCATTCGTGAAATGCAACAGGTGGGAGGGAGAGAGAGACGAACCGAACTGCACAAGCTGTTGCATCCACAGCCGATCGATGAAGTTGCGTCAAGAGCTGGCTTTAGATTTGGCTTGTGGCATTGAATCTTCTTTATTTCGGGAACAAAATAATTGCATTTAGTATTAATTTCCTTAACATTGCATTTTATATGCCATAAAAAATTTAATTTTAAATATTAATGAAATTTTTTCCTTTACCGTTTTTTTTTTTTTTTTTTTTTTTTTGACATTATATGTCTCGTTGCTATTTAAGGCTCCTGATGCATTTAAAGAAAAAAAACTTTAATTAAAACATAATTTAGTGTTAGTTGGTATATAGTTTGATGAATATTAAAAGTATATATTTTTTGGCTAGTTTATAACTTGGAGTCAATTATAGATTGAAAAATATTTGAATCACGTCAGAAATCTTAACACTTGTTTGCGTAAAATTCCTTTTTGAATGAAATGGGGATTTTCTTATATGTGTATCGAGTTCCAAAGAGGCATTGAACATAAGAATTATCATATTTATTTATATATAATTTAATTTTTAACAACTCCCTTTATTAGAAGCAGTTTTATAACTCAATGATTATTCTTTCCTTTATTTCTACTTACGCAGCATGATAGGAACGCATTGGGCATAATAGAAAAAGAATCGCTGTTGTTTACTATTGCAAATACCTACTTGTTACTATTGTCAATACTTGCAAATACCTAATTCCCTACTATTATTTCTTTTGGTTATCAAAGAATATCTTTTGTGCGTAGGAAAGTTATAAATAGAGCATGCATAAATTGTTCCTTGTCTTATTTTTTACATAAGAAAGGCCTTTATTCAAAGATCAACAACTGATTTGTGAACATTTAAAAAAAAAATTGGGTTAAATGAATGCCGACAACAGTATTGAGGGGTTTTATTTATGGTTATTATCATTTTTATTATTGATTGAATACTTAAAAAAATTATCGTGAAAGATGAAGATACTTTCTTTTTGACTTAAATTCGCAAAAAGAGATGAAAGAAAAACACTTAAACAAACAAAATGCAAATATATTCAAAATGAAAAAAAAAATGGTAAGTAAAATAAGAAAGTGTCAATTGTGAATACTTCGTCTAAAATTATGAAAGTGCAGATTGTTACGGTATCTGAAAAAATAAGAGCGCAGCATTTGAAAGCTACATTTTTACAAATCAATTTCAAAAACAGTCAGACAATGACAAATCATATTGAATTTTTTAAATATATAGTTTCAAATCAAAAGTTATGAAAACAATATATATATACAAAAAATTTGCAATTTTCATTCTTTGACTGAAAAATTGAAATGGAATTTAAATTGAAAGGCAACTGAAAAGGTATCTTATCCGAAACAAAGAAAAATAAACTTTCGTATGGTATTCAGAGGGAAATATTGCAAAGCAAAATTATGTGTCTCGATGAAGTTCAGAATTTCAAATAAATTTAGATATTTTAAATAATTTTAAATAGATTTTTTGCGTGTTAAAACTACTTTGAGTTGATGAAACGCTTTCACAAAATGTTTTCCCATTAGTCACCACAAGCAGTGGTAGAAATGGGGAGTTTGTTAGGGATGGAGTTAAATGAGGGAGGGGAAATCGGCCTATTTCTTCGAATTTCAATGGTACATTTGACAATTTTTTTTCTTATTGACAATATAAAACTAATGAAATAAATGATTCTCATTTGAAATTAGGAAAAAAAAACACCAAAGTTTTAATAATAGTAACAAAAACAATTATTTGCTGAATACGTAATTCATATACAAACGTAATAAAAAGTAAAATTAATGAATTACTGAAAACTGAGAATTAAAAATTGAATTATCCTAATAATATTGGTTTGATTCATCTTGCAAAGTATGTAAAAATTTAAAACTCCATTATATTGATGTTTCAATATTATTTTATCTTAAAATGAATTTCAAGACAAATAACTTTACGTAATCCTACGTCGCAGTCCTAACACTTCTGCTGTTGATAACTCATAATTCTCCTGAGATCACTGTCAATATGCCTGCCTACTCACAATAGGGATATATTTCTTTTAAAGTATGGGGAAAATTAGCTGCATCACAAGTTTCAATTGTAGTAAGTGAACATTTTATTGCGTTCGATATGATTATTTCTCTGTAAATATTTGTAATTAATTCTGTTGTTGTGTGCCAATTTAAAATCCTATAAAAATCCTAAATTTAAGTGTAAACATTGTGTTTAAGTATCCATTAAAAGTAAAATTAATTAGTTTATTTGTTTTGGTATTAATTTCGTATTTTGTTTAATTGTGTTTTATTAATATTTTAAATTATTTGGCCGTCCTGCGAGTATACGCAGATTAACGGCACCATTTCTGTGTCGGTTCTGACATCTGCTTTTCTTCTGTGATTTTCTCCCCTATCCAATATGATTGTCTACGAAACGACTCATATTCACCTATAGTTCTGCTCGCATTTTGTTTTCTGCATATTGTACATGATGTTGGAAAAGTATCTTTCAATTAAGAGCAAATAATTTTCAAATGTGAAAATGCATTTATCATAATTATTTGCACGTTTTTTCAACTAAGTGTTTCGACTTGGCGGTTTCTTTAGTCTACAAACTCGAAATATTAGTTTGAAGCCCAAACTTTGTATACAGAATCTATCAATTTCAAAAAAAAAAAATCTATATTCTTATGTCTCTTCCTCTTTATTAATTCATATTTTAACTTTTATACATTCTCTCTCTCTCTCTCTCTCTCTCTCTCTATATATATATATATATATATATATATATATATACACTCATGTCCATTAATTAAGGATAATTCAGAATCATACAGAAATTGAACTCTAAAATAAAAATTTCACCTGTAGAATTATCACACACATCTTGAAGAAGAATATGCAAATTACACGAAACCACCAGATGGCGCGGATAGTACGTCACAATGACGAGAGTGTAAGAGAGGGGTATATAAGGAATGGCGGCAAAGAAGTAAAATTGTTCACAAGCGCTTTAAAAGCCTTTCAGTGCAATAACCGCATAGTTATGGCACAAAGGAAGCGTTTGGATGATTTTTTACGTGGTAGAATTATCGGATGACTGGAATGTGGATGCACCCAGCTGGAAGTATCCGAGGAACTTGGAATCGCCCAGAGTGTCATCTCCTGGCTTTGGCAACGATTCCAAGATGATGGTAATTTGAGTAGATGTTACAGCACAGGCCCCCCGAGTTACAACGCCGAATGAAGACCGTTATTTAGCAGTTACTGCCAAAAGAAACAGACGGAGCACAGCATCAGACCTGTCTCGTCAGCACCCTTCAGCTACCGGTACGACAGTTTCAAGGCAGACCGTGTACAGACGCTTAGGGCACATTGGTCTATATGCTCGTAGGCCTGTCAGATGTGTTCCACTTACCGCAACTCACTGTAGCCTGCGATTAACCTGGAGTAGAGAGCATGCATTGTGGACACCGCAACAGTGGTTTGGTGTGAGGTTTTCCGACGAGTCCAGGTTTAGTTTGCAGTCTGATTCTCGCCGGACTTTCATATGGAGAGCGCCAGGTACCCGTTACCACCAAGAGAACACCATTGAACGACACCGTTACGGTGGTGCAGGATGGCTCGTTTGGGGAGGAATTATTCTTTGTTCCAGAACTGACCTGCATGTTCAGAGTGTAACGATGACAGGCCACATCTATCGGGGTGTCATTCTGGAGCAACATGTACGTTTGCTTCGGGGCGCCATGGGTGCGGAATTTCTGTTTATGGATGACAACGCCCGTCCTCACCGTGCAAATGTAGATGAATGCCGTCAATTGGAGGATATCCCCCGTATGGATAGGCCAGCATACTCACCGGACTTGAATCCAATAGAGCATGTGTGGGATATGCTTGGCCGACGAATTGCAGCCCGTTAACCCCCTCCCACCTGTCAACCGGAACTTCGGAGGGCATTGCTTGATGAGTGGTGTAATATTCCCCAAGATCAGATTGATAATTTGATACTCAGCATACCTAGGCGTTGTAAGGTCTGTATTGCCTCGTCCGGGAGACATACTCCATATTAACCATCATACTAACCATTTTATACTGTTTTTTGTAAATAGGTTCTTTTTTGAAATTTGCTCCAGGGAGTAAAAATCGCAATTTTTATTAATTATGTCAAACATATAGCATCTTTTTTGCTCTTTACCTTTTGTTTAATAAATAGACTTTACAAATAAGTCAAATTTGTTTTGCTTCTGTCTCTTTCTTTGCCTGAACTTCATTATCCTTAATTTATGGACATGAGTGTATATGAATGAATATATATATATATATATATATATTCTCTTTCTTCTTATATATAATCACTGAAGAAAAGCAGAAACTTTTAAACATTTAAAACTTGCATATGGCTTTCGGTAGCTTCCCGAGGTGGTCCCCAAATCTTTAATTACTTTTATATTTACTATTGATAACTAAGTAAAACAGACTCATGATCTTTTATTTTCTGAAAACCCCACTTGGTTTACTATGAAAACTTGAAACAGCTTCTGCTACAAACAGTCAGCAGGTAATTGAGTTGGTGAGGACTTGTCTTGTGTGTTAAAATTTCAAGCGGCAGAAATCTCTCTCTCTTCGTCTAAGTCACATTTATTATTGTTTGAGTACGTTATTTTTAACAAATATTTACAAGATGAGATGAAAGGAGAACACATAAATAAACAAAATGATATGCAAATATATTCGAATGAAAAGAAAAATTGTAAGAAAAGTAAGAAAGTGTAGATTGTGAATGTAAGCAAAAGTAAGAATTGGCAAGTCGGCAAAAGTAAGAATGCAACATTTGAATATTATGTTTTTCCAAATCAATATCAAAAACAGTCAGACAATCATAATACATATTGATTTTTTTAAATATATAGTTTCAAGTCAAAACTCAATTAGAAAACCCAGAAAAAATTGTGAAAATAAAATATATATAAAAAAAGGTTTATAATTTTCATTTCTAGAGTAAACATTTGAAAAGGAATCTGAATCGAAAGGTAATTGGAAAGGAAATCTATTATTTTAAAAGTAAAGTATCTGATTATTTAAAAAAACACTTTTTTTCTGTTTCTACCTCTTTATTTATTCATATTTTTAATTTTTACACATTATATATATATTCTCTCTGACTGCAGAAGCTTTTAAACATTTAAAGCTGACATATGGCTTTCGGTGGCTTCCCGAGTTGTTCCCTAAATCTTTAATTATTTCTGTATATATTATTGATAACTATGTAAAAAAGAGTCATAAGTTTCCTGAAAGCCTTACTTGGTATAATATGAAAACCTCAAATAGCTTCCATACTACTACAAAAGTCAGCAGTATGGTATATGATATATATATTTAACTCGCCAGGACTTGTAGTGTGTGTTAAAATGTTAAGTAGAAATCATAGTCCCTCAGTCTACTTACTGCAGCCTGAAACTATTTTAATTTTAACTGCGAAGAATAGAATAACATTGCAATTATATATACACACATATTATATATATATATATATATATATATATATATATATATATATTATATCATCCATATATATATATATATATGATATATATATATATATATATATACATACATATATATATAATACACATATATATATATACATATATATGATATATATATATATATATATATGGTATAAATATATATATATCCATATATATATATTTATACCATCCATATATATATATATATACTACTGTGCCCAAAAAGTAAAACCAATTTTCAATTTAAATTTCCCGGCCATATTGAATTTCATTTTTTTTCCCTTTTAGGTAAATATACATTAGTGTTTGAGTTACTCTTGGCTTTGTGAGACGCTAAAAGTGATTTCGGCGATTTTTGAAATGTCTGAATGAATTGAGAAAGGAATTTGCATTTTTTTGTTTGCGGAAACGTATAGAATGTTGCAGAAGGCTTTCGATGAGCAAACTATATCGGAAAGAAATGCTTAGAAGTGGTATAAACAGTTCAAAGAAGGCAGAGAACGCGTTGAAGACGAAGAGCGCTCTGGTCGACCATCCACCTCAACCGACGAAGATCACGTCCAAAAAATTAAAGACTTGGTGCTTGCAAACCGTCGATTTACAGTTAGATACCTTACTGATGATTTTGGAATTTCAAAAGGATCGGTCAATTCTATTTTAAAAGATGCTTCTGGACTCAAACGCATCAAATTTCGATTGGTACCGAGAACACTGAATTTTTGGAAAAACATCGTCACATTAAAGTGTGTGAAACAATGATTTCTGATAATCAGGACAAGTTGAAATGCATCGTAAATGGAGATGAGACTTGGATTTATGCATACGACCCGGAAACAACGGATCAATCGAGTGAATATCATGACAAATGTGAAACAAGACCGAAAAGAGCATGCAAAGTCGCACAAAAATGAAGGTCATGTTGACTGTTTTCTTCGATTACCGTGGTGTGGTGCATTATGAATTCCTTCCGCCGGGCCAAACTGTCAACAAGGAATATTGTTTGAGTGTTATGCGTCGTTTGCGTGAAGCTATTCACAAAAAGAAGCATCATTTATGGAAAGACAACTCTTGGTTTGCGCGCCAGCTCAGACTGCATTGATTCTTTGTGACTTTTTCTCCAAAAATGTAACCCACACCGTTTCACATACACCGTATTCACACCGTGCGACTTCTGGCTATTCCCTAAACTCAAAAGACCACTCCGAGGACAACATTTTGAGTCGATTGAAGAGATTCAACATGAATCGGCGTGCGTTTTGAAGGCCATCCATGCCTATGACTTTTTAGCATGCTTTGAGGATTGGAAATAACTGGCATAGTAAGTGCATTGTGTCCGGAGGGGATTACTTTGAAGGCGCGGAAATAAATTTGGTAGAATAAATAAAGAGTTTTTGAAAAAAAAAATGGTCTTACTTTTTGGGCACAGTAGTACATGGAATAAATCTTTTAAATAAGAATTTTTAAAAACATTATTAAAAAAGAAAAAAAAACTTAAATAATTCCTCTACGCAATTTTTTTCTGTATGTTAAGTAGAAAAGAACCTCTACCTCTAATTTTTAGTATTCTTTAAAAGTTCTTCAGAAAAAAAAAGTTCACTAAAAGTTCTTTCATTATATCCCAGATTAAGGTATGTTAAGATATATTAAAATCACATAAAATAATAAATTTATTATATGTAAAATATATTTATATATATATATATATAAAATATTAAATAATATTCCTAATATCAATTGGTAGTTGTGTTTTAAACTATTCAAAATACATTAATGATGTGTGAACGATAAAAAAAAATATTATTGATTTTTAAATTTCTGAAAATTGAATGATTTCCGTCAAAAAGATATTCTTGTTTTTATTAGATTTACGATAAAGCAGTTGTTTTACAGTAACGTAAATATTACCTGCTACGGTAAAAGTTCTAAAATTTCAATGGAATTGTTAATTTTAATTTATGCCTCTAAGTAAAATAAATTTACTATTAAGTAAAAAAACACATTCACAATTATATTTATATTTTGAAATGGTAAATACAAGACATCTTGATTATTAGAAAAAATAGTTTCAATTTACATAAAAGCATTTCATCGACAAACAGAAAAATTGTAATACCTTATTCTACTATGTAAGATAATTAAATAGATGTTTTTTTTAAAGCATAATAGCCATAAAGAAGTGTGCACAAGGAACCCTACAAAAATAGTTGGACATTTTTTTCAGATAAAAGTATTTTTATAGAAAGAATTTAAATATAGGAATAGTAACTTGAACTCTTCGAAATAATTTATGCCGTGAATAAGTTTCAAAATAAGTGAAAGTATAAAATAGAGTGTTTCCTATAAAATGAATTATTAATAAGGATACTGAAAATAGAGCAATCCTGTAGTAGTTTTTTTTGTTCTAATGCAGCTGTCAAACACTTAGACAACTGTCTCGGATGCCTTAAGACAAGCGGCGCACCGACGTTACTCACTTAGTACTACCCTTCCAGCTTGAAGATAGTAGTAGCTTGAAGATAAGCTACGGACACCGAGCAACGCTCTACGATCCTATTAGGACCGGGATCCATTTTACGGTTTAAAGTGGATTCCGAACCACTACACCACATCCAGGGCCCTGCCGAGACTCGAACCTGTAAGGTTTAATTATAACCGCGAGAGGTCGCGGTTATAGCTGGTAACTGTGACCAATAACTGGGATTTTAACTGTGTGGTCCAGTGTGGTAGGCAGTTGCGGTGAGATCTTGAGACCACGAGGTGAACGCTAGGAGCGTCAGATCAAAACAGACGGTCAGGGACCGGCTCTTGGCTTTTAGATATCAATAGTATTGTAGAAGAGGCACAGGTTGCCAAGTGTATGTATGTATTCATAGTGTAAATAAAAAAGATTAATATTATTAGAAAGAGAGTATTCCATCCTGACACAACGAGCTGCTAGTATAGCAGCTAACACTTCAGAAGTGAGATTGACCCTGGAGGACCGGATGTGGTTAGCAGAACTCAAGGCCTACTCCAAGCGATTTAAGGTATGTGGCATGAATTTCTGGAAACTCAGTGTTGGCGCAAATTATTTTTTTTAAATTTCTGTGTAAAATTCTTGAGTAATTAATTTCTGTGTGAAATTGTATTGAAGATTTTAAGAATTGATTTTATTTTACGTGTTAAACTGTTAGGAATTGAAATAGTGTTGAATAGTTAAAAATTTAAATAGTGCGTGAAAAAAATAAAAAATGGCATATCTCGCAAAAGCGAAAAAGATAGATTTAATTTCTTTAGCAGAAGAATTAAATGTAAAATTACTCGATAACGCAGTTGTTGTCGAAATTATAGAATTAATTACTAAAAGTGAATATTATGATGAGGAATTTACGCGTGAATTACTAAAACTATAATTTCTACTAGAGAGTTAAAAGAGCGCGAGTTACGGGAGCGCGAGTTAGAAAGACAATACGAATTAGAAAAATTAAAAATACAAAATAGTAATGTGTTAAGAGAAAATAGAAACGTAAATGAAATTTCTAGAGATTGTAGGATAACTAAAATAATGCAACACTACGAAATGAGCGATGGCACAGTTTTTATCTAATGTTGTTTGAACGACAAGCGAAACGTTTAAATTTACGTCATGAGAAGTGGGTTAGTCATTTAGTTAATTTATTGCCCTATGAAATTAATCAAATTATTGCAAGAGTTCCGGAAGAACTTTCGAATGATTATGGATATATTAAAGATTTGTTATTAAAAAAGTTTAAATTAAGCCCGGATAAATTCAGACAAAAGTTCTTTGGGCACACGAAACTACCGAAAAATACATGGAGAGATTTCGCGTATGAGTTACAAAATTATTTCGATGAGTGGTTACGCGGCACTAATGTGACTGATTTTGATAGTCTTAGAGAATTAATTATAACAGACCAATTAAAAAGAAAAGTTCCAGTTGTAGTAAAAGAGCATTTTGTTGTTGAATGGGTGAGAATAATTAAATCATCCGAATTAGCCGATAAACTTGATGAATATGAAAGTGTAAGAAATGAAAGCGACTTACACGAATTAAAAAATTTAAATCAAAACATGCATGAAAAAGAATGCGATTTTAGGCCTAGACAGAAATTCCCACGGAATGAGCCGACGGGGTATAATAAAAGAACAGACCCCCGCCCCCTAGTTTCAGGAACGAATGTTTTACAACCGGAAGTTATAGTAATAAATACTGCGGTTACACACAATGGCGGCGTCCAATGCAGAAAGATAAGAGATGCTTCGTTTGTAACGAAAATACACATTTTGCTAGAGATTGTCCATGGCAAAAACATAAATTTGATAGAATTAATAGAGAGCATAATTTTAACAGGCGAGAGGGAATTGAACAAAGTGGAGAAAGCCATGTAACGAAAAGAGATCATAACTTAATGACGGCTAGTGAGGGCGGATTGAGTAAGGAATCATCTTGCGTTAAAACTGCGAGAATAAATAAGTGTCCGTTGAAGTTTGCAGCTCTGATTGATACTGGGAGCGATTCTGTCATTTGTAGGAATTCCGTAGCTAAGAGAATAGAGTTAAAAATAGACCCAGCTTCAAACGTAATGTACGGTTTTGGGAATATTAAGATGTGTGCAGCGCGAGCGCTAGGAAAGGCGAAAGTAGATATCTCTTTGGATAAAATTGAAGTAAAAGGGGTCGAAATGCTTATTGTTAGAGACGACGCCTTACCGCACGATTTGTTAATTGGGAGATACTTTTTAGGTCGGGAAAACATATCGTTTGCTCACTTTGGAAATAAATTTCATGTTTGTTATGCAGAGGATAATCCATTTGTTAACATAGAATGTGAAAATAATTCGGACGTAAAAGAATTGAAAACATCTAGTAAAGGAATACTTGAAAGGAATTCAGTGAATTTTGTGAGAGCTCAGACAACTTTGGCCAATGATGGCTCAGTAATTATAGAGGGAAAAGAAGGGTGTTGCGATTCCTTAGAAGTAAAAGATAGCGAAACCGTAGATCCAATTATTAATATGGGGAATGAGAATGTTATATTGAAGGGAAATCAATGTGTAGAAAGAGTAATTGAGTTAGACCCCAATTGTTTGGTTAATCAGGAGAGTTGTTACGTGAATGTAATAAAGGAAAATAAGTGTTTAACCGAAAAGAGCGAAATTAGATTAGATGAAGGAACACCAATTGAGAATAAAAGCGAAATTTTAGAGTTGGTCAATGAGGTTAGGGATTGCTTTGAAATGAAATTGAGTGAATTAGGGTGTACGATACTAAATAAGATTGAAAGAATAGTTTCTAGATTGACTAATGCACCAACCGAGTTTCAGAGGTTAATGTACCATGTCTTAGGACCACTACTGAATATTAAAGCTTTGATTGAAAAGAATTTTGATCTGGAAGTATATCAAACGATGTCCGTTGACGAACAAGTCCTTATTCAAAGAGGTGATCCTGAATTGGATAAGACCAAATTTGAAAGACACAAAGACTTTGACTTGAGAATGAAAGAACTGGACAGAAATCTAAACAAAGCATCCAACAAGAATCCTTTTCAAATGCTACACGGTTACTCACCAAGATTTAACGATGGAATTTTAAGAAAACAAGCTGATGAGAGTGCAGAATGGACTGATCCTGTGGCGATTCAAACCTCGCCTCACGAGCAGATAGAGAACATGCAGCAAAAAAAAAAGGACGCTTATAACAAGAAAAAGTGCGCAACTATCACTTACAAGCCAGGTACAAGTTGTGATTAGGAAAAGGACTCCGTTACCGACAGGAGAACCAACAAAGACCCAACCAAAATATCGAGGTCCTTTAATAATAACTGATGTGCTACCAGGTGATACCTACAGAGTTACTCAACTTGGAGAAAAGAGCAAAGGACATTCTTTATCTACTACAGCATATGCAAGCCAATTAAAGGCATGACCGAATCAAACTGATTCTGATAGAAAGGACTCGTCAGGTGAACTTTTTAGGTGATTTTTCAGACAATGAACTTAGTGACTCTGACCTAAGATGTGCCTGTATAAAGACAATTTCCTACGGAAAATGATAATTCAATATGAGTGACTTGATATAACTTTAACTGATTTGATTTAATTGAATTTATTTGATTTAATTGCTATTTACTGATTTTTTATGTTGATTTAATTGCTTTTATTGTGTTGCTACTGATTTATATAAGTAATTTGATTTAATTATAATTCCAATTTGTTTAAATTGAATTTATTGATTTATATGTTTACTGATTTTTTAAGTATATTGAATTAATTGATTTATTTAGTCATTGCTGAGTATGTAGGTTGATAATCATGTGCATAATTTCTTTAAATTTCCGATGATGTTTATTATAATGATTACCTTATTTTATAATTTTAGTAGTTCATTCGAGGTCGAATGATTGCCAGGAAAGGCCGAATGTAAGGTTTAATTATAACCGCAAGAGGTCGCGGTTATAACTGGTAACTGTAACCAATAACGGGGACTTTAACTGTGTGGTTCAGTGTGGTAAGCAGTTGCGAGGAGATCTTGAGACCACGAGGTGAGCGCTACTAGCGTCAGATCAAAACAGACGGTCAGGGACCGGCTCTTGGCTTTTGGATATTAATAATGTTGTGGAAGAGGCACAGGGTGCCATGCGCATGTATATACTACTGTGTAAAAAAAATTAATATGATTAGAAAGCGAGTATTTCCTCCTGACACAACTAGCTGCTAGTATAGCAGCTAACAGTATGATAATACACTCATGTCCATAAATTAAGGATAATTGAGAATCACACAGAAACTGAACTCTAAAATAAAAATTTCACCTGTAGAATTATCACACACATCTTGAAGAAGAATATGCAAATTACAGGAAACCACCAGATGGCGCGGACAGTACGTCACAATGACGAGAGTGTAAGAGAGGGGTATATAAGGAATGGTGGCAAAGAAGTAAAATTGTTCACAAGCGCTTTAAAAGCCTTTCAATGCAATAACCGCATAGTTATGGCACAAAGGAAGAATTTGGATGATTTTTTACGTGGTAGAATTATCGGACGACTGGAATGTGGACGTACCCAGCTGGAAGTATCCGAGGAACTTGGAATCGCCCAGAGTGTCATCTCCAGGCTTTGACAACGATTCCAAGATGATGGTAATGTGAGTAGATGTTACAGCACAGGTCGCCCCCGAGTTACAACGCCGAATGAGGACCGGTATTTAGCAGTTACTTCCAAAAGAAACAGACGGGGCACAGCATCAGACCTGTCTCGTCAGCTCTCTTCAGCTACCGGTACGACAGTTTCAAGGCAGACCGTGTACAGACGCTTAGGGCACATTGGTCTATATGCTCGTAGGCCTGTCAGATGTGTTCCACTTACCGCAACTCACTGTCGCCTGCGATTAACCTGGAGTAGAGAGCATGCATTGTGGACACCGCAACAGTGGTTTTGTGCGGTTTTGCGACGAGTCCAGGTTTAGTTTGCAATCTGATTCTCGCCGGACTTTAATATGGAGAGGGCTAGGTACCCAGGCCAGGAATTATTCTTGGTTCCAGAACTGACCTGCATGTTCAGAGTGTAACGATGACAGGCCACATCTATCGGGATGTCATTCTGGAACAACATGTACGTTTGTTTCGGGGCGCCATGGGTGCTGAATTTCTGTTTATGGATGACAACGCCCGTCCTCACCGTGCAAACATTGTAGACGAATGCCTTCAATTGGAGGATATCACCCGTATGGATTGGCCAGCATACTCACCGGACTTGAATCCTATAGAGCATGTGTGGGAAATTTGCTTCAGGGAGTAAAAATCGCAATTTTTATTAATTATGTCAAACATGTAGCATCCTTTTTTGCTCTTTACCTTTTGTTTAATAAATAGACTTTGCAAATAAGTCAAATCTGTTTTCCTTCTGTCTCATTATCCTTAATTTATGGACATGAGTGTATTTACTAGTATTGAATATTTATTTGTGGAACATTTTACCAAATTTATCTTCGCGTAAGTACAAGATTTGTGTATGACTGTAAAGAAAATATTAATGTAGGTCAAAATGATTGGTGAGATAATTAAATGTATATAATATTGTGGAATAAAATATATTAGCAAATAAAATTGTGTAAATTCATTATAAGAAGATTTTTTTTAACTATTTCGTCTTATAAAATCATAGTCTGTATTTATTTCTAAATGCTTGAAAAGAAATGCATGCAAGAAAACGTTTTTTTGTGTCATCGGGAAGCAATAGGGTTCATCAAAATAGAACCGAGTATGAAGGAAGAAATATCATTAGAAAGAGATACAAAATGAGAGTTAAAAGAAAATTTCATGCCCATTTTAATTAATGTACATTTATGTTAAAATATTTGCATTTTAATGAAAGTAACTAATTGATTAAATATACATAAATTCATATTATGTATATTACTCCAATTTTTTTTGGAGTCGAACTTATATTAAATCTTTCAATACAAATGCTTTGTAGTATTTAATATTGGGTAGAAAATTTGAAAATTATTTCGATTTTAATAAGAAATGCGAGAGATTTTCAGGAAAACTATAAAAGCCAAACATAAATTTGGGATAATTAAATTTCTAATGAAGTGATAAAAAATGCTGTAACACACTAGAGAAAAAAATTATTTTGACAAGGAAGGAAATTATAAAATAATTTAACAAATTACATTAAAAAATGAAAAGAAAATAATTCTTTGCTTAAATATTTATCTTTAAATAAAAGACCTTTGTAAAAAGGAAAATAAATTTTGTAACATAACGGGGAAAAATTATAAATTAAAAAATAAATGAATTCCTTTACAAAAATAAATTTTGCAAAATATAATAAATAGAATCGATAAAAAAAATTGGAATTAAAAATTAAAAATGTATAAGAAGAAAAATAAATTTTTTAAATATTTATTTAACATATATATATATATATATATATATATATAATATTAAATAAAAATAAATAAATTCTTTTACCAAAAGTAAAAAAAAATTAAATAAAATAAATTTGAAAGGAGCAATAATAAAAATAATTTCCTTTATAAGTTTAAGTTTATAAAGAAAAAGTAATATAAGTTTAGTGTGATAAAAAAAAACAATAAGTCAAATTGCAAATAAATATAAACAGTTTTAAAAAAATTCATTTTATAGAATAAATGAATAATAAAATAAAATAATAAAAATTCAAATAAATTTCTTCAAGAAATAAATTTGGCAAATAGCAAATAATTATCTGTATAATAACATAAATTTGTAAAATGATCCAATAAAAAGTAGCACATTAAAAATAATCAAATTAATAAAAATAAATAAATTCCTTGACCAAATAAATTTATGAAATAATCCAATAAAAAACTAATGGAAATACATAAATTCCTTTACCAAATGAATTTTGTAAAATGCCCCAAATTATATAAATTATAGTTAAAATTCCTTTGTTTTTATAAAAATTTACTGTAAATTAAAAGAAAATTTGTAGAAAGAAAATTTGTAAAAAAAAAATTTCATATTCCTCCAAACGAACTTGTCTTATAGTACAGTATTCCGATGTTTCCACCAGGGAAGAAAATACCTCCCAAAAGAATCCCCTCTGCTAAGGTAACACCTTCGCACTTCCGGTTGCATGCGCTTCTTTCGTGACATCACTTCCTGTTCCCGGAAACCTCGGATTACTGTTAGCATCCATTTTACAATATAGATCGAAGTTTAGATTTCAGTTTAGTTACGCAATCAATTTACGAAGGTTTTTCACAAAATGTTTTGTATTATAATAAATTATATAATTTTTAATTTTTAATTTAATAAAAAAAATTTAATGTTGTCAATGGAACCGCTCTAAATGAACGCCTTGCGGGCTTCTAAATATGTGAACCCAATCCTTGCAGGGATTGTACCATGTAGCCCCCATAGGGCTGCAGGGGTGGTTGCGGAGTGAAAGCGACAGACAAACTGCGCGAACGTGTTTTATATATATATATATATATTGATTATGAAACAAAAACGCATGAAACATTCTACTCAAGAAGGTGATTAACAATGAGACAGAAAATAAAAAAAGTCAACGAAATTATCAATATAGAAATACTCAAATATCAAAGAATGATTGTTTATTATGAGTAATGCATCGTTAAATCTGTTGTCATAAAAAATACACATGTTTCGATAATATCTTTATCCTTGACATGTTATTAAGCTAATATAAATTATCATGTTCAAAGACAGTTTACTTCAGAAGGTTACGTGTTGCATATACTAAATATCCCTTCAACGAGAAACACAGAGAAAAAAATTCCAAAATCAGCTATACAATAAAAAAAAAAAAATAAAAAATAATTGATGTGTGATATTTCATTATTTTAATTTACTAGTTTGTATTTATCAATTATTAATATTTAAGCGGGAAAACGTTTAAAAAAATTAACATTGCAATAAATTGGCTTGAATTTTCTAGCAACCAGAACAATTCCTCAGTTCAGTGCAATTCTATATGAATTAAGTTTTTGTCAGTCCCATATAATAAGCATTACATGGGACTGACAAAAACCTAAAGCAGATGTCTAATGCATGTCGTGTTGATATTGGTGTCAATATGCATTTTTAAATATTTTATGTATTAAAGTAAAATTGTAAGTAATTATTATATTATTCTTGTGCTGTGATGTTATATTTTATGTGTGTCCGGTAGATGGTCAGCAGCCCTTACCGGATGCGATCTGTTGAAAGGTGTGACCAGTTTCCGGAGCTGCGACCGAAAGTCTCTGGGAGGGTGTTCAAATTGGCGTGGGACTTCAAAGCGCCAGAAGGTGAAGACTTATTTGTGTTCGCGTAATTTATTGATGGGGTGTCTGTTTCTGTTCGAAAATAGAGTACTTTGGCGGCGAACAGCAGGATAAGGAGAGAAATATGTTCGAGAAATATGTACAAAAATCACCGACCTGATTAAATGCCGGCATTCACATGTGAATAATCAGGCAGGAGGCCGGTGGTCGAAAAGCCATGAAAACAAAAGTGTTAAAGACATGAAGGGGAGAAAAGGGTGTCGAAGAAGGAGAGTGGGCGAGACAGTGAACCGACGCTGAAGTGGAGCATTGGTACTGCACAATGAGTCAGTGGACAGGATCTTCAGAAAATTTGCTCATTGTAATCGTTAGGGTACAGCATAAAAATGGGTGCCGTGACCTACTTTCACAATTTTTATATTATACACGTACGTATTTAATATTTTTTATTATGTATTCACTTTTTATAAATCTCTTTGACATTTTAGATTTTTTTTATATGTTTTGATTTTCGTAGATCTCTCTCTTCTCTCTATATATTTGATAATATTTTACGGTGTGTGTTGTTTAATGTATAGAGTTTGTTTTAACGCGAATTGAAACTGCTGACACGAGTGCGTCGCGAAATCCTTTCTGCAATTTTTTTCGTTTGTTTGTTTTGCGCTTTTCGTGTGCTGTGACTGATGTGTCTCCAACGGTGAAAGTTGAGAAGAGGATAGATAGCGATCCCCTGCCCGGAGAGGATTTAGAATGAGACGTCGTTTGCCGTAAATTTACTTTGTTATAACTTTATTGTAAGTTTGCCTCTGGCGCTAGAGGAACTGACCAACTTTCACTCATCGTCCTTCTCTTCGAATTGTGTTTGTTTAATTATTTGAGGTTTCTAACGCACTCCTTTAGTGGGTTTCTTTTGGGGGATCACTCATTCCTTTCGTCGTGCTTGTGGCAGATCAAATCCGGTAGCCCTGTTATGACCGATCTTCTGAGTGCAAGGCGGCGGTGAGGTTGCTTTTCGCTGTTGTTGCAGTCAGTTCACACAGGGCAATTGACAGTCTCAATTCCTAACTACTCCTTTCTTTCTCTTTTTTTTTTTTTTTTTTCTTATCACCTTTTGGAGTAAATGGGTTGACCCTGTTTTGATAAGGTGTTTATTATCTTTCCAAAAGTGCTATGTTTTTTGTATATGATTATTTCTATTTATATATTTGTTTTGCAGCTTCCTAACTTTTATAAATCTGTTTCCTTTTCCAAATTCTTGTTTGTTATGATCGGCCGCATTACTTCTTTCTAATTTTTTTTAAGGCAATTAGTATGTTGATTCAGATATAGAGTTGTTGTTAATAGCTGGCCTGATTTCCAAGCAACTTGTTGCTTCATCGTAGTGTTGCATGCGATTTTTTTTCTCTTTTTTTTATATTTCTGATAACTTTTGTAGCTGACTTCATAAGTTCACTAAATTATTTTTTTGTGCCCGGTAGGTTAAGGACCTTTGCACTTTTCAAAAAGAAGGGAAAATTTTGTTTCTTTTGCTTTATTGCAAATCATAGAGGCATTGTGTTTTGGTTTTGCTCAGGTTCGTATTATGAAGAGTTTTTAGTACTTGAGAATAGGGATGTTAATTCTTTTTGTATATGATTGTAGAGTGTTGATGTGTTTGGCTTCCGTTTTTGTTTTGTAGCGAAAGTCTCCGTATGACTATGCAATTTTCTGTCAGCGTGTTTTTTTTTCTTCATTTTAGAGAGACTTCTAAGGTTGTTAGAATTTATATATTTGTACATATACATACATATATATATATTTGGAATTCATATTTGAGGAAGTCAACTAAATTTATTTTTCTGTATGAGGGTGCTTCTTTTTTTTAAAACTGGGAATTTTGTTTTTCGGAATATATGTTAAAATTGTTTAAGAAATTTTCGTTAAAATTTCGTTCGACATTTCGTTAAAGAAATTATAGTTTATTTCTAAAATCAAAGTGTCATTAAAATAAAATTTCATTTAAACATTAATTGACTCTCAAATGGCAACAGTGAATCCACGAATCACTTGCAGACAGAGATTTAAAAAATAAATCTATCGGATTCATTGAAAAAAAAAACTCAAATTCTATTATCATAGTTGTGTGTATATTTTTATAGAACTCTCTGTAGCAAGAAATTTCGAGAAGAAGAATTTTCGAGTTAAATTTCTTTTTCTCTAATAATTGCCTCATGTTAAGTTCCGAACAATTGCAAGATTATCTTCAAAGCTGTCTCATTCTTACACATTTCTATAGATTTTTACAAATCTATGATCATCGTTAATTATCTAGACAATTTTTTCACCCAAATTACCGGTACTTT
This sequence comes from Caerostris darwini, assembly GCA_021605075.1. Taxonomy (NCBI): domain Eukaryota; kingdom Metazoa; phylum Arthropoda; class Arachnida; order Araneae; family Araneidae; genus Caerostris; species Caerostris darwini. The sequence goes on from BPLQ01008627.1 coordinate 19,884, forward strand.
CATTTTGGCCGTTTGTTTTTCACTTTTTACAGTGAAAGTTTGAGTTATTTTTACGAAACAAAAGCACTTCTCTGAGTAAATCAATACAATGAAACCTTTTAAAAAAATTCTTCCTTTTCCTTAATATTAGGAAAACTTGTGTTAATTCTGATCAACCAAACGAAGACAGGCGACGAAACCTTTCTATCATTCTCAAGTAAGAAAAGGGATTTCCATTCTTCGTAATGTGATGACCAAATTATGACCATGTGATGTGAAAAAACTGAGGAGTTTTAAGAACAGAATTTGCAACCTCAATCCAGACTATCTAAATTTAGAATAACAATGCATCTCCAATCAATAAAAATTCACGACAAATTAATTTTCCTTTGTTTTTTCCAAAATAAAAATCGAAGGTAATCCCAAGTGATACGATTTGAAAGTGGGACTAGAAACAGGCCTTCCAATCAGGACTAATTACCTTTGCCCGCCTATCGATTTCTTTAATCCTCTAGTCATTAAAGTAGAGTAGGAATGAAACATAAGCAAAAATTAAAACTGATTTCCATATCATCCATTATTAAAAAAAATTTATTCTTTTTATAGGGCATAAATATATCGCTCACAGCAAACTAAAGCTGAAAAATAGTAGTACAGAGTTTTCTTATATACATAGTTTATAATTGCAAAGTATATTGCATTTTTTTAAATTATGATCACGATGTTTAATTTTTTTTAATGCAGCTGACAATATCTTATAGTTATCTTTATGTCATAAGCAAGGGTTGCATCGACGTTACTCACTGAGCACTACCCAGAGGGATGTGTAGCTTGAAGATAGGCTACGGACACGAATAATACTGCCCCCACAACTCTCTACGTTCCAATTAGACTGGGACTTACTGTTCAAAGTGGATTCCGAAACACTACAAACATCCATGCACCACCAAGACTCGAACCAGAAATGTCTATGGTACCGAGCGCCAGAGTGCCCCTGTTCCATTCTTAATTGCAGAAAAAATGTATTTTTCAAAATGTAGAGTGTTTGTTTCCTAAATATTTGGCAGATAGGTTAAAAATAAATTGTAAATACCCCAGTTTACCAAATTCAATGTTTGAAAACATTACGCAACTGTTAGTTCTGGTCATAGTTTATCTATTAAGGCAATTAGTGCAAAATGTACAGATCTACAGCATTCTGTTACATTAGTCACTAATCTCCTGCCCACCATAAACTGCTTGTACTCGAGTGTTAAAGCTGGACTAGGATATTTTTATCACCCCTTATGATGGTACCTAAATCTGCGAGTTATAAAGGGAAAAAAGAAGGATAATATACCGTTATTACTTTTAAAGGGAACATGCATCATTTGTTAATGTGAGAAGAAACCAGAAAATCTCTGACACAGCCATCTTGACGACTGATTTTCCAATTTCAATTTGCTGACTCAATTTCAATTCAATGACTCAATTTGCTATTTTAAAATATCTTTTCTCAAGCAAGAACTCGTGATTCTATCCAATGAATGCATTTGTTATCTCAATTCCTAATGTTGTGGAATTAAAAAAACAACAACATAATTTGGATTTCTAAAGCAGCTTATTATCAAGTTATTTTCAAATAATTTTATTATGGATTTTCATTCCTAACGTTTTATTTAATTTGTGCGCTGTATTAAGGATGTTTAATTAATTATTATTTCGCAGTATCCTTAGAAAGTACATTTTGTGGACAAGAAGCAAAAGAACATTTAAAAAAAGTTTATTTAAATTTCCTTAAAAAAATTACTATTTTTAATTGATTTGTTATTTTTATGAGTTCCATGAACCCGTGTCATTTCTCTTTTTTGTATTTTTGAGCTCCCTCATTTTTTCCCGTCAACCTTTCCAAATATCCATCTGATCCTGAAATGGAGAATCATTTAACATTTAAAAAAAGCTAAAAACAAAATAATTTTAAGAAGTCATTAAATATGCGAGTAAACTTATTTTCATTAATTAGATTAAATTGAAATTTTGTAAGCATAGCGGTATTTAGTTAACCAAATTCAGCATGTGTTGAATTTAATTTAATGTTTTTTTTAAATATTCAGTATTAATGATTCATTTAAATTGAACTTTCATTATTGCATATTAATGCTATTTTGGGTCGTCACCCTGTAATCAATAAAATAATTTTTTTTAAATCTTTTTATCTGTTTAAATTCCTATATCAGGTTATGTATCCTATAAACTTACCTCTCAAACAAGCATCCGTTATTTCAAGCAGAAGTTTACCTATAGAAAGTTGCAGATGCAAGATTCCTTTTAGGAAAAAAAAAATCTTCCTCTTCCTTCCTTCCTTTCTTCCAACCAACGATGCAACAAGTTTTTAAGAAATTTGTTTGCTTTTTATCCTTACATAGATAATTTCATGCGGGAACATGAGCTCTAAAAAGTGGGAGTGCGAGTCCTCTTATTCCCGATAAACCAAGACAGAAGGCCTTTCGCCCGTCATCACCGCATTCCTTCACCGTCCAGGAGAAGCGACGGACCGTCAGCTGCGACGCGGGGCTCTTCGTGGGAGTCGAGACATTGGGAAGCCCAGTAGGCAACGACCCCGCTCTCCTTTTTGTTAGTAGCTCTGGATAATTCGATTGTTTTAAGTGCCGTTGCTCTACGTAACTTTTTTACACAGCCATTGGAAATAGTATATGCATATCCATTTTTTATAGTGATTGTAGCAATAGATTGGAATATCTATTGATAGAAGCTTATATCATCATCATCATCAGTGACGCAACAGCCATATGGTGGTGCCGTCTGCCTGCTGGCACATTTCGAAACAGAAGATGTTGTGTTTTTACGTACGGGGTAGGGTTGTCAGCCCTACCCCCAATACTATAAAGTCATATTAGACCAGGGCCTATGGTTAAAAGAGGTTTCCGAACCCCTACAAACATCCATGGCACTTCTGGGACTCGAACCCGAAACCTGTGTCACCGAGAGACAGAGTGCCAGTCACTCGGCTGTCAGGCCCAGTCCTTATAATTATGACAAATACTTTATGCAGGAATTAAAGTATGACAAATTCATTCTTTGACAAGAAGCATCCTGCCTATTTATTGCAATATTAAAAAAAACCTTTACAAGCATGGCAAAATAATTTAAGTGATTAAATTAGTAAAAAAAAAAAACTAGAATTATGTAATTTCACATTAGGCTTGGTGAAATCAATAACATTTATGTGAAATTGATTTTAAACAAAAAATATTATCGCATTTAAAAAAAAAAGAGTAGAACTTCAGCCTTCAAGCTCGAAAAATGTTTCACTTACAAATTGCCAGGAAGGAACACTTTCTGCAGCTGAAGTGAAAAGAAAGGACTGTGAAAGCATGGATATAAGTGGAGCTCATGGCGTTTTTTTTTTCTCCCCTCTTCGAGTTGAATTTCTAAAAAGTGAATTTTGTGAGTTAAATGCTTCAAATGAATAGAGGCTCGAGAAGGGAGAAAGAGCGGAAAGGGTTTAAGTTATATTAATTCTAATAATATCCCTTATTTGAACCCGGGAAACCTCCAATCAGACTCACTATTTCAATTCAATTCAGTGAAAAGGGCGACATTCTGAATCATTCAGCAATGGGATATTCGAAAAAAGTAAAAAAAATTAGTAAAAAAAATCGTAAATAAATTAAATACGCCGATTCGTTGCTTAGTGGCAACGCGTGTAGCTGATGTGCTAAAGGAGGGCTGAACCTCTGGTGGCATTATTTATACCTACCTCATTCAAAATGGCAATGTGTGTTTAAAACATGTAGCATTACTTCATAAAGTAATATTTCATTTAATTTATTAGTTTTTAATGTAACAATAGATTTAAAAAGGATGGATTTTTCTTATCGCTTTATACAAGTTTTAAATTACGAAAGTGGTAAAACTCTTTTTTGTTAATTTCTGTAAAATACAGAATTTGTTTTCAACAGTATAAATATTACCAATGAAATTTCGGTAATTAAAATTTATTAAAAAAATATATTCTTTTTCATGAAAAGGTTAAATAATACAAACAAATAGTATTATTAGTAAAAATACAAGATGCAAATTATATAAAAATAAATCAGCAATGTACATTTGTAGATGTTACTGTTTAGTTTAAGGTTTGAAAAATTAATGGGGTTTTATGAAATAAAACACCCTATAATATCTTAGAAATAAATAAAAAATATATTTAAACAAGTTTCTATGTTTCTTGATGCGCTTACTAAAAAATTGATTAATAAAACAACATTACCAGCAATTTTGTCTGCAATAGATAACTTTTTTTTTTTTTTTAATAATCTTAATGATAGGAAACTTTAATAATTTGAATTCTATTTTAAGAGAGTGAATAAAATGAATTAAAAATATATAAAAACCCCAAGTCTCTAATAATGATGAGAAATAAATGGAAAACATCAAATTGAATATTGAAAACGAATTCCAACTTGTAAATCGCAATTAAAAGAAGAAATGGTGAATAGGGATAAAGGATATCATATTTAAATCAAAATACCATACTAAGCAACGTTTGAAGATCGATTTTCAGATATAAATCACAGAGTTTTTTATTTATTTATTTATTTTTTTTGTTCTAATGCAGTTGGCAAACACTTAGACAGCTTGGTCTTGGATGCCTTAAGGCAAGCGCTGCACAGACGTTACTCACTTTGCATTACTCAGGGGGCGCGTGTAACTTGAAGATAAGCCACGGACGCGGAGTAACACTGCCCCCGCAATGCTCCAATTAGACCGGGATCTACAGTTTAAAGTGGATTCCGAACCACTGCACACAACCATGGCACCGCCGGGACTCGAACCCGAAAACCTGTGTTACCAAGCGCCAGAGCGCTAGCCGCTCGGCCATTCAGGCCCCATAAATCCCAGAGTTGTGTGAGAAATAAAAAGATGTATTAAATATTTTCTTCTTATTGAAGCACGAAACAAGGAATTTCTACGCACATTTCAATACAGCATTCCCATTTTAAATGAATATATTTACACCTAAACTGCTATCAATCTGAAAAACAATTGAAGCGAAATATTTATTCAAAAGCGACACTCCTTAACATGTGCGACCTTCTCAAATCTGTACGCTCTCTCCCGCTGTGTGCCTGTCTCTACATGCCCACATGTCTCCGGCTGCCATCGTATTCATCCGAACTCCTTTTCTTTGTTTTTCCCGCGCGACACGCTCGACTTCGATCCTCCCGATGTGGCCCATCAATTTCGTGCCACCAACTTGAACCGGACACACGGCGTTATAAAAATTTCATTAACGTCAAAATAAATAAATAAATTATTGATTAGGCCGATATACAGATTAATAATAAAAGTATTTGATAATTACTCAAAAGAAAAAAAAAGGAAAATTTAATTATATAAATATTAGCTCGTGAAAATAATAATAAGCCAATAAGATAGTGGTGCAGGGCATCGCTGACCCACTCTCCCAAAAACAATACCCGCTTAATGTATGGGTAAAAACTTACCCAGACAATTCATTACCATCATTGATTGCGATTTTAATATTAGCATCTTTTAACGAATTGCTTGATGGGCATTTTCTTAAGACGCAAAAAGCGTTTAATGAGAGCGAATATATGTATATATGTATATGTAAATATATATATATATATTAGGTTCATGTTTAAATTACTATTATGTAAATTTTAATTCAATAGGGTTCAATTTGTAATAAATTAATAAATTGTTAATAAATTGCATGCCAATTTGAAAAAAAAAAATGCCTATTTGTCTCATGAGAATTTTTTTTCTAAATTCATTTTGAAACACTACTTTCGCTCAATGAATTGTAGCATCAAGAATTTTACTTAAAGTTTTATCACTCTTTTACTATTTTAAAATAGCATCTTTCGTAAGATAATGTTCGTATAAAAAAATCCAAACTATTCTGATTGAAATCAACCCAAATAGTTTATTTCAGGCTTATTTTGGAAAAAATATTTCTGTCTCTCTTAAATTTAGTAAATTATTTATCTCCAAACCTTACCATAACAATTTTTTGATGAGTTTTCAGATAGTATAAAATTATTTTTGTTTATTTTCCAATAATTAAACTTGTAACTGAAAGTTTCTTTCTGTCCACAAAAGTTAATAAATTTCTCTTCCTATTACACGTGCATACTTTTTACGCGCTCTGATGTTGTTGTGGAATACATTCCTCAAAAAATTATTTTCATTTTTTCACATCCAACGTGAGTTATATTTGCCTGTACACATTTTTGATTGAAGGAGGTGTTTTGAGGATTTAACTTATATCTTAATCTATTTATCGAAAAGAAGTTGCAAGACATATTATTGCTTTACGTGTAATTTTGTACTGGAATAAAATGTTGACAAATAAATTGAATTACTTTTCAGTTAAACTGAAATTTGTATAGTTTAAAGTTCTTTAGATTATTTAATGCACTATATGAGTATTTAAATTTTTTTAGTGTACAGTTATTTTTCTACAAAATGGGGACTATTTTGGGAAATATTTTCCTAGAACGAAATTTCTTACCCTGGGACTGATTGATACAGCCTATAATAATTTTTCCGGGTGCTCCCCTGACAGGTGTACATTCCATTGATTCACACAGATAAAAAAAAACCATTTGTACATATGTAAGTTTATGTACAAGTGTCCATGTTCATACTTATTTTCAAATCGTTCATAAGCAAATTCGTATCATTTTCTGTATGTATATATATATGTTTCATTCGACTACGTGTAAATGCATATATATTTAGACGGGTGACGTATTTTTTAGAGGAAATAAATTTATTTTTCAATTTAGTATTGGAAACAATTGTAATGTTCTATATCATGAACAATTCGGTATGAGAATATGTTGGCTCTCTCTCTCTCTTTTGATGCGCTCGAAATGAATCGAGAGAACATTGGAACAAGTGACAAGTCGAAGTGCTAATCAACAGAAAAAGTATCTCTCATACAGCTTCTTAATTGTATGTATAATTTTTGCACTATTAGGAAGTGTAACTACTTGAATTCAATAGGAGAGTTAACTAATCCATTTATTTCCCAATAGATCTTTAATATTAGGATATTTTATTTTCGTTATTATTTCGTTATAATTTATTATATATATTAAATTTATATATATATATAATTTTAACACCCTAAGTCTTATAGATATTATTCCAAGAAGTTTACCCGAATCTTAAAAAATCATTACTTGTTATTGTAACTTTTTATTCTGTTATTTTTAACAATTTTATGGATATAAAATTTGAATCTACAGAATTTGCTTTTTTAAAATCAGAAAAAATGAATGCAGCGAAACACACCAAAACCGTTTAACAGCATAAGTTTGAGGTTAAGAATATGCAAGCAAAATTTTATATTCGTGAAGTAATAATTATTTTCAATTGTGTACAGTATAATCATTTGTGAGGTGACACAAATACCAATTAAAATTGACAAAGTTTATCGAGGAGATTTTCTAGATCATATTTTAGTATATTACATACTACATTATTAAGTACTACTTGAAATTTAACATTAATTAACAAATGCCTGAGTTATGGCTAGTGAAAACATAGAAAAAATATTTTAATTCTTAAGTTTTGAAGTAATTCCATTTACTAAATATCCAATTTGAAAGATATTTTGATATTTGAAAGATATTTGAGTTCTTTAATTGCTGATAATGAGGTTTATTTTTTTTAATAGTTATCATTTTATACTTCTATGATTTGCCTCCTATTATTAAGATTTCCTTTCATATCCCCAAATTAATAAGCTCGTTGCATTTGATAAATTAAAAATTTAACTCACTAACATCTGTTGTTTTTGCATTAAAGTCTATTTAACACATCTGAACGTTTAAATCTTATTCCTAATAAACAAAAGACATTCCTGATGCACCCACCGTGCATCAATTTCGGAAAGGAAGTGAATGAGGTTTATTGAATTTGAAATCAAATGCTTCGGAAAGCCAAAAATACGCAGAATTAAATAAATTCTATTGAAGCGGGATGTAAAAACATAAAATGAATTACATTTTAGATGATAGCATTTGATTTCTCTTTCGACGCCAGAGGATAATATTGCGGAATAGGAGAGAATTTTAGAACTAACTTTTAAATCATGAAAACTCAAAACTCTGAAAAGAATGTAACATTAATAATCACATTTGTTTATGAAATCGAAATAAAAAGAAGCCATTTTTGGAAAATGAATTGAATCCGAGTGGGCATGTTTTAATGATACAAAGATTGGCACAAAAATGGTTTTTTGTCTTTGCCCATTATCAAATGCTCGCTTTCCAATATCGCGGTCCTCTGTTTCTACTCCTTCACTCGCCTGCGCGATTGTTCAGTTTCATTAAACGCTAACACAAAAAACAAAAAAACCCTCGTGAACGGTGGTTTAAATTGCTGAGTTACATCGAATGAACAAGTTTTTCCACTTGATATAAGATCGATATTTTCTTAAAAATACTACTTGTCTTCATTTCCGCTATTTTCTTAAAAATACTACTTGTCTTCATTTCCGATATTTTCTTAAAAATACTACTTGTCTTTATTTCCGATATTTTCGAGAAAAATAATTTCCTCGTTTTCCAGCCATTAATGACAAAATAGTCCGGTAGCTTGTTGACTAATGAGAATTTCATTCCAGTTGGTAGTTGTAAATATATAAGTTTTTTTTTTTTCCAATCCATTGACTATAGTTCAATTCCTAGTTTTTAAATTAATTATATGCTTTTGAGGAGGTATGGAATAACCGAACAATGCTTCTGTTCTTTCCGGTTAGATTAGAAAAACCAGAAACCACTTAAACCACTTAAAATTCTTTTGTAATTTTCTCAATTTGTAATACAACATTTTACTTAGCAAATAAATTATTATTGTTATTATATAACTTGAACTTGCCTGCAAAATGTCATCAATTTGTGATTTTTAAAAATGAAATGAATGCCTTTTACTGTAATATTTAACAAATAATTCAATAGATTTAAAATTTCAATAATACATCAAATTTATTTTCGTTTTTCCACCTAGAAAAACTATTTTATTTTTTTTTTCGAAAAATTTTTATGCTTTTTACAGTAACATAATCACTTTCAATTGATTCCGACTATTTTTTTGTTCGAGAATGGTGAAATCAAACAATAATTATTTTTTTTCTCCGAAATATTTAAGATATTTTGATTTTATGTACTATAATTAAATATAGAGCATTATTGTTTCAAATTATAAATCTCTTTGAAAAATATTTACAACAAATTTTATCATTTTATCCCAATACGTTCCTTAACTTTAAGTGTAAAAAATTTTGAACTTTACATTTCAAACAAAGATTTAAAAAAATGTAAATACTTTGTATAACTGCAGGCACTAAGAGTGAACCTTTCAGTATAATGTATATTTAATTTAATAGCGATAATATTGCATAATAATGAAAAACAGAACTTTTTTAAAATTAAGATTTAAAAACATTTTAAAAATTGAATATTTTAATGTAAAAAATTTAAATATCTGAATTTTTGTAGCATTTTATCAATATTTACCTTTTATCTCAGAATTCTGGAGATATTGTACCATATATACAAAAAAATTTCAATTGTTAGAAAATTCAAATTATTTGTTCCATACTAATCATTGTACTTGTAGCATACAAATATATTTTATTCTGTAAAATTTCTTCTTTTAATTTTCTCAAATAATTCTTTTATTAAAAATATCGTAAAATAAATTAGTACACTACTTACAAAAAGCAATGGTTAAAAAACGATTATTAACAAGATACGTGTGAAGGAATATATTATTATAGAATATTTTAAAAATTAACAGTAAGAATGCTTTTTATCAGGTTAATTGTAGAAACATATTATTATTTATATGGTATCAGCAATAAAATATAATATAACTCTAAATCTCGCAGGTCGTTCACAAAAGTGGGATTATCCTGTCATTTTTTTAGGAAAATATTGAATGCGAATATATATATATACACTCAAGAGCCAAAACATTATGACCACCCCTACATTTTGCAATGAACTCGCCTCTATGACGTTTAAGGCACGTGATCAGGTGGAAGTGGTATATTTAACTGGTATTAAGTGGTGGTCTTAATCCATGAAGCTGTGTTGCGCGCCAAAGGTGGGCCAACTCGTTATTGACAGGTGGTCATAATATATATATATATGGTCAGGTGGTCATAATATATATATATATATATATGGTCAGGTGGTCATAATATATATATAATGTATATATTGCGGAGCACTGTATTATAACTGTAGATCAGTGTATTTAATTAAATTAATATTGAAGTGAAGTTTTCAATTAATAAATTCGTTTAATAAATTTCTTAGAATAATATCAATTACATATTTACTTGATTTTACATTACTTATAACCTTTTTTAATGGATTTTGATAAATCGTCATGATTTACTTTGATATAAAGCAGTATTCTATTTGTATACTATTTTATACTATTGTATACTATTTGTATATTATATATACTATTTGTCAACATTGTATCCTTGAATCAAATGTTTATAAATATTGCAAAATGTATTATTTTATTTTTTTCAGTTTATAAATTGATTTGAATTTTTTTACATCAGTCACGAAAAAATTTCGATTTGCATATTAAAATTAATAAAGTTTAGATTAAAAAAGTATTAAAGCAACTGTGGTAATAGAAATAGAAATGGAACAAACTAATTAGAGTTTCTAAAATTTAAAATCAAATATCAAGCAAAATATTCGTGTTATAATTTTAGAAAATTAAATTAATATTTCTGGCTTTAAAATATGTCTTAACCTTTTGCAAATATTGTTCAATGATTTATAAACATAAATTTTATGTATTTAAAACAGAATGTATTGAAAATGTTACATGCTACAATAAAATTCTAGGAAAGAAAATGCTTATCTTCAAACTAATAAATTTATAATTTATAAAAGAAATATATTTATTAAATAAAATATACTCATAAAAGAATAATAAATTTATTAAAATTAAAAATGTTTTTCTCTGCAGCTTTAAATATGCATTTAAAACAAATGTGGAAGAAATTTTTTAATCCATAGGGAAACGATATGTTTGTTTTCATGTCTTGCTCAATACTAACCCTATTCCTTTCGTCCGAAATTTATTTCCTCCATTTTATTCGGTGAGAGAGATAGAAGAAAATTGTGCTAAGATTGTGAAAGATTTCTTTTTTTTAAATAAATTGTCAAAATTGCTCGATTAATTAGTGTTGCTAAAAAAAAAGAAGTAAGGCTAATTGAGAGTTTTCAGCATGTCAAAATCCAGAGCTGTGAGAAATTATGAACAAAATGAAAATAGAATAATGAGATTACAATAATAGAATGACTGAGAATGTTTTCTCATTTCTTATTCAGAGTTTAATTTCTTTCAACTACAGTTGAAACTCCTTAATCGTTTCCACTTTTTTCATGGAACGATTTTCTTTTAAGGAGATCAAACTCGGTTCATGCGGGAGATGTGTTAGGAAATATTTTTATAAACCAGCTTCCGCTGATGTCTTGATAATTGGTAAATTCGTACAAGATATATTGCAGCATAAAGTGCTGCAATGTTTTTTGCAATGTTGCTGCAATGCTTTTTTTAATAAATTAATTTTTAAGGATTACGTTTCCGTCAAAACCACTTTGTAGTATGTAATATTGTTCAAATCCAATTTAAAGGCTTACCTGGTTGAAAAAATTAATTCCTGACAGAGGAAATGTAATTCACTTGGAATAAAAATTGTAAGAATGAAATAAGTAAAAGCAATTAAATCTAAATTTAAAAACAATGTTCCTCCCTATAGCTATTATCTTTCGAAAACGCTTTTGAAAATACTTAATTAGGAGGTTGAGATCAGGTTCTTTGAGAGAGAGAAAAAAACTTTAAATAGTGAACTAATTTATCAAATTGCTTCTAATTACAAAACAATAGAATTCTGATTGATAAGACTCTGCATACGATACTATTTTGAAACCAAAATACAAGTTTTTTTTTTTTCAAAAAATAACCTAAAAATAGGCTTAATTTTGACAGTATTTTAAGTTAAAATTGGATTTCTGTTACAAGTTAGCATTATCAGGAATGTATGGATCTTTTGCGAATATAAAAAAAGCTAAAATTAATAAGTAGGTTTTAAAAACAGAAAGTTGTTCTTTATGTAGCATTTCGTAGATTCACTTAACTGACATTTTTTTATGAAATGAGCCGGTTTTAAGGATTATTTCAGGCTAATCAGAGTGCAATAACTAAAAAAGCATTGGTGAAAAGGTGGTTTGGAGTAGATAACTCTTAAAAGACCACAAATATTTTAAGTAAATTTTTATTTTCACACAAATAATAAATTTATTTACGTATCAAATTATAAAACTTTTTAAATAACATAATAGAGTTTACAATAACTTATTACTCACATTATTAATCACATATTTTTGAAAAAAAAAAATTTCACAATTTCACATATACATTAAAAGCGTGTTTTGTAATACAAATGTGTTTAATTCCCCCCAACATTATTTATACTATTTAATTTAATTTAATTCTTCGAATATTTGATTTTTTAGAGTTTCCTATTTGATTATTGCTATTCATATATAAACCCCAGTTACAATTGGTTAATCAAAAATTACAGAATTTGATGAATATAAATCAGAAATACAACTCTTTCAGTCACTAACAATTTTCAGTATGAAAAAGAAAGTTTTTATTAAAAAAAAGCTTGGGAAAACAACAATAATAAATGCATTAATTTAAACTTAAAATGAAGTTGATAAATTTATTACAATGTTGTAAATTTTTTTGATTATTTATTTAAGAATTAATAACGCAAAAGTGAATACTTTAAGAATACCAATAAAGTCTTGAAAAGATTAAACATTTTTCTATCAGTAAAGATTAAAATCTACCAGTAGTAAAAATTTGAATAACTTTTTATAACAATAATAGAAAAATATATTTATGGAATGGAAATAGATACGAAATAATTGATTATCTCTATAACTGTTATAGCATTTGAAAAAATAAATCTAATTGATGAAAAATGGAAAATATTTCAATAATAAAATTTAAATGCAATCTAAAAACATCAATGCAGTTACATTTTTAAAAATGAATAACCGTAAAAGAGATCTTTTTGAAAACAAATAAAGAGAGAGACACAATTTAGCCTGGAATTTGTTGAGTTATAATTAAGTATGGAAGATTCGAATTCACTGCCTACTTTGTAGCCAATTCATGATTATGATAGTGTGTGTGAACCACAATAAAAAATATATGGGTAATTAATGGAGTAAAATTTTAATTTATTCTCGGAATTAATCTGGCTGGCACAAAAGTTTTACAGTACATTCTTAAAGGATTATACCTTCGAAATATAGAAAAAAAATTCGATGTTTTGAAAATTCTAGACCACCGGGTCCCCTTAAATTTAAACTAGTGTTTGATGATGTATAGTAATATGAAGACAGGAAACTAAAATTTCTAAATTTAGTCTTCTTACTGAAAAAAATTGTTTCACCTTGATTATAAAACAAGGAGGGTTTTAATTTATTAGACGAATCATTCTAAATAATGTGATGAATTCTGGAAAGATGTCCTGTTAAATTAAACCAAACCTTATAGTTTAACACTAGGTGTAGTTTATAATAATATCTACAAGATATTTGGATGCATGAACTCCGTTTGGAGCATTTATTAAAATTGAATTATCTATAATTCTATACATTTGCAGGAGCTAATTATTTCCTTTTTACATTTTAAAACAAAGTCATATCATGATTTATGAGTTAAATTGAAAAACATTAATCAAAATGAGAATTATTTAAAAAAGGAATCTTATAAAGATTATTATGAAACTAATACATTTATTAAAAATCTATATAAATTTAAATTATAACCAAAATTAACCCAAATAATTACAGTTAATTCGTGACTCCTTATCCTAATGTTTTTGTGCAAAAGTGGTTCCATGTTTTGACACATGAAAAATTCCGATTAGTTTCGGAGAAAATTAAATTGCTTTAGAAAAACAAAACAAGAAAAATTTACAGAATCTAGGTATCGATTATGAAGAAATATAATTTGGTCATTTTTTTTTTTTTTTTTTTTTTTTTTGCAACTGGCAGATACTTAGATAGTTTTCTTGGATGCCTTGAGGCAAGCGCTGCCCCGACTTTTCTCACTTAGCACTACCCAGGGGATGCGTGCAACTTGAAGATAAGCTACGGACGCGGAGTCACATTACCCCCGCAACGCTCTACGATCCTATTAGACCGGAACCTACGGTTTAAAGAGGATCCCGAACCACTACAAACATCCATGGCACCGCCGGGACTCGAACCCGAATCCTGTGGTACCGAGAGCCAGAGCGCTAGCCACTCGGCTATGCAAGCCCACCATTTGCACACATTTATAAAATATATCAAAAATATTTCTCACAAATTTCTTTATTAACGTCGCTTTTAAACAGCTATATTCAAGTAATTAAAAGATTCGCAACCGATTCCCTACTCATTTGACTCTTTACAAAAATAAAATGTGACTTTAAATACAGCTTACTCTTAGTGGGATTTTCCCTCTGTTTTCAAAAAAAAAAGAAAAATAATTCTGGCAGAAAATAATCCGAAAGAAAAATAATCAGCAGAAAATTCTGCAGGATTTTTTTTTAAATTCTAGCTATTATTAGAGTATTAAAAATATTTTAAACATTATTTCATATAAAAAAAAAATAATTTTTTTGTCTATAAAATGGGGGAAAAACTACACAAAAAATTCTTTTAGTGTGCCTTTGTTTGCAGGAGAATATTTATTTGAATTTCGTTTGTTTTCCGTCAAGAACATACCGTTTAAATCAGCATCTTTTTTAAATGTTTTCAGTTCACATTATTTCTTAATAGCTGCTTATAAATTAGAAACAGGAATTATATGGAAACAGTATTTTCTGTTGCTTAATAGCTATTATTAAAAAGGTCAAAATAATAAAAAAAGTGCTTCATTAATCTGCCGGTACGAAATGTTTTACAAATACGGCATGAGTGACTTTAACAGAAGAAGCATATTCTGCATAGCAGGAGTATATTCTGCATAGCAGGAGTATATTCTGCATAACAGGAGTATATTCTGCAGTACTACTGTGAGCACAAAGTAAAAATAAATTTTAATTTAAATTTCCCGATATTTATGGAATTTCAATTTTTTTTCCCCTTCTTTATAACATTCACGAATTCAAGTAATGTTTTTTTCCGGAGCTACATTTTAAGGCAACTTCACGATGTCACTGCCCTGATGAATTTTTAACCTACATTACACTATTCGAAACTAGGATGCTTCCTTTAAAATACAATGTGTTGCCTGACACATAATTCATATTTTATAATGAAAACGTTCTTTTTTTTTAGTATATCATAAAAGATGAAAAAATCTTTTGTTGTCTGTCAGTTGAAAGTATTTTACTGATTTGGAAAATTTCTGCCATCGAAACAAGTTTAAATATATACGCCATGCAGATGAATATAAAATCTCATTTCTTTTTCTGAATTCTGATTTCACCATAGGATCAAAATATTTTACTCATTTTGATACATTTAATTGAAAAATATGCTTTACGTTCAAAGACAAATTTAAACAAATATTTAACGTTTTCAACGGGAATGTTTTTAAAAACAAATTTGAAGCATATTTCTTTGTTCCTTTAGTAATTAAATAAATAAAAAAAGCAAAGTAGAATAGGAAAGAAAACAAAATGTTTTTACAGATTTTACCACACATATACATTACTATGAATAAGGACAAAAAAAAACGTTTTTACAGATTTTACCATGAACATACATCACCATGTGTAAGAAAAAAAATTGTTTGTATAGATTTTACTGTACACATACATTATTATGTGTAAGAAAAAAATGTTTGTACAGATTTCACCATGCGCATACATCACTATGTGTAAGAAAAAAAAATATTTTTACAGATTTTACCATGCACATACATCACTATGTGTAAGAAAAAAAAAATATTTTTACAGATTTTACCATGCACATACATCACTATGTGTAAGAAAAAAAAACTTTGTATAGATTTAACCATACACATACATCACTATGTGTAGTGTCTGGTTTTACGTACGCATTGTGAAATAAGATACTAAATCTAATTATAAGGTTCTATCTAAAACAATTAAAAATAAATATTTATGTACCGTAGGTTATTAAAGATCGATTCTTTAAAAAAAGTGCCTCAAATATTTTATTGTAATTCAAGTGGAGAAAATAGCACTTAAAGCACTCTTTTAAAGCCTTTATTCAATAAAAGTAAGTTATATTAAGACTTGTGAATTTCTTCTTAGCTTACTTAAGTTAAATTAGAAAATAATTAAAGAAATTATTGAAAATATTTTTATTTAAATTCTAAAGATTGAGAGTAACTAGAAATAACCATTTTATAACATAATTTTGGAATATTCATGAATTATTGTATTAACGTTATATGAACTTTAAGAATGTTATTTTGTTGGAATTCATAACAATTTTCGAAATAATAAATTTAGGATAAATTATAAGAAAATTATACATATAAGTAATTTACAGTAGTATTCAAAACTTTAGAAGGATGGGATATTTAATCGCATCTAATGTAGTTGTAGACTAGTGTTTGTAATCAGTAAGTGAGTACAATGAACATCCAATCCAGTAGAAATGTAAATTATATGCCGGGACAAGAGGCCATAGATCATCCGATCACATGCAGAACTCGTGTAGTTAGCAGCCGCTGTGCAAAATTACAATATGAAGAGCAACTGGCAAGGGCTGTAAAAGACACTGTTTATAAGTACGAGTGCAATATGCTAACTGAAATCAAATTGCGCATTTACACTTCGTCGAACGATCCTCATTCTGGAGGAAGGGAATGGAGCAGGCTATAAGCGAAGTTCAAGGGCTTCAAATCGACAAAAGTATCTCTTCTGCAGCATTTTTGGCCTTCCACATCGATCCACGTTAATATTAAAGCCACATTTTCATAATTTGTATTCATTTGTAAAATCAGTTTAATGTAGTGCTGCTGTCGAAAGTGACATCCGGGAATCACTTGTACAGACATTAAGCTCTCATTTGTTTGAGATAACAACAAAGGGGTATCCTATTTCCATTATGATATTTATTAAATATATGACAAATTATTACAAATTGCTTGTTTTATTCAAATTTGCAACGCATTTAGTAAAACTTTTAACGATTATTAAAATAATATGGAATCGCCTACACATATTTATATTATTTTTTTTCTAATGCAGCCGGCGAATACTTAGCAATTAATACTTGATCTTTTATGCCGCAAGGGCTGCACCGAAATTACTCACTTAGCACTCCCCAGGCTACGGAGGCGCAGTAACTTCCCCACTCCCTTAAAAAAAAGATGCTTTCAGCAAGTCAGAAATTAAATGACGCTGATGCGCATGTCAGAGAAGGCTCTGGCACTTTGGCTTAAAAGCGCGTGCGTTTGACAAGAGGCTCCGCTTCCGCTCTCTCTGCTGAAATTCAAAACACTTTCTGCTACTTAGTAAACTCCATCCGCTGCAGCATGGATCGGAGTAATCGAAGAACCGGAGTCGCACGAGCCAAAAACGTGCGCCTAATCACCGGCGGATTGTGGACCGATGGCCCCGACAATGCGCAACCGGCCCGCAACCTACCTGCCGGCCGTGCCGCAGGAGGAGCAAATCGGGAGAGACGAGGAGGAATCGCCCCAGTTCCCCAACAACCAGTGGAGTTCGTCCTGCCCGAGGAGCAGCGCATCGCCGGAGAGTCCGGTGGCCCGGTGACTCGTCTGTTCCGCCGTTTTTTGGACTACTTCCGTAGAGGATAAGCCATCCAGTAGTTCAAAGACTAGTAAAACACTATTGATATTTTAGGAACTAAATTCATACATTGTAAATTTTCATTTTACTGATCTCTATGTTGTAACTAATTCAGTTTTCTTTTTATTGATGGATGCCAAATTATACATAGACCATTTCTTTGTGATTTATGTAATTGTGTAACAGTAACAGTGAAAATAAAATCCAAATGGTCTAGTTTTCAGATTGTCCAGAATTTTCTGGCTTTCTTTGAGTTGGACTTTTTGGAGGTAAATTTCTAAAATATATATTATACGCCTTATGTATGTATAATACGCCTTAAATATATTATACACATATTATATTATACTTTTAAAGTCATTTTATAAAACTAAATTACTGTAAGGAAAATGGACTGTTGCAATAATAACATAATGATTGATTTAATTCCTAGGAAACAATTAAAAAAGTAGCAATAAACTGAATGTTATTGTTTTATTTAATTTTCTATGCATTTCAAGATTGCACCCTTATCTATATCTATATCTATTACCAAGAAAAGCTATATCTTGTTATAAGCTATTTAATAAATAAATTATTCTCTAGTAGAGAATTTCTAGTAATAAAATATTGTATTTTGTATTTGTATTGTATTTGAAAATTGCATTGTATTTAAAATAAGAAATAATATAGGTATTGGAAATTGAACAGAATTTTATATTTTTGAGTTTATATGGGACCCAAGTTATTATCATAACATGAATAAATATGTTAAAAAAATTTTCAACATTATTATTTGCTGAGGTGAATTTTTTACAATTTTTAGAAACTGAAGAAAAAACAATAATGACATTATAAAAAAAATTGCTTTATTTTGGTTACTTTTTATTATTAAATTTATTATTATTTTATTTCTTATTTCTTAATTGCTTTAAACATAGCAGTTATTATTTATTAATTATAAGATGGTGTGTTTGGAAAATTTTAAATCTTTAAATAAATTTTTTTTAACGCTAAAACATTCTATATTAAATTTTTAAAAAAAGGTTTCATAAGTTTATAAGACTTATAAAATGCATATTATTTGTAAATTATTTAATTAAAAATATTGCTTTGATGCTAAAATTACAAATTCCTATCCTCAATTATTGAAATATTCATACAAGTTATTTAGCCGCTCACTTTGGAACACTCTGTAATAAAACGTTTAATAACACAAAATTGATGAAAATGCAGTTTAATGTAATTTCTCATTCATTATAATACTTGGAATTTAGTCTATGCGATTATTTAATTCCAAACTTATTATTTTCTACACATACTTTGGTTTTTACCTTCATTTCACTGATTGTTTCTTATTTCAATAGAAGGAATCCTACTTTTTTTAATCAGCTGAAAAAAATATTTTTTAATGTGTCCTCTAAAATGTGTTAAACTGTTATCTTAGAACTGTTTTTGAAACAGTTCTAAGTTAACAGTTTTCTAAGCAAAAAACAATTAAAAATAAAATGAAATTTTTGCAGAGGTATAAAATTGCATGGTATATTTTTCCAGGTAAATAAATGTTTGGCATCATTATTTATTTGTTTGCTTTAAAATATTAGATAAAGATTCAAAAATTAGCAAATAATTCCCACACAGAAACATTTCTAAGTCTGCCCTGAGTACAAAAGTAGAAAAAATTAAGCATTAAACCACAACATAAAACTTGAGTTATTTTAAACAATCAAAATTGATGATAAAAAAAAAACACCTGATGAAAATCATTAAAAGTATATATCGTTTATAAATTAAGAATAGTATTTTTATAAGAAATTCAGAAGATCGTGACACTGATCGTTATTTTGGTGGTTTATTTATTTATTATTTTGCTGAAGTTTTTGTTTCGAATTCCTGACTTGATCGACAAGTTTACGAGACAAATTTAACAGATTCGACAGTTTGAGAATCAGCAGAATTTTTTCAGTGATGGCGAAACTGAAATTGCTTCACACACATCTGCAACCCGATTCCTTATGGTACCGGTGGTAGAAAAACAGGATAGTTCCTTCGTTCTCCCTCGTTTAGTGTCTCCCTCGTTTTATATAATGAAGTCGGTGCAAAACAAAATGCTTAGTCATTTTCAAATGCAATATGTTTCTTTATACAAGTACTTATTTTAGTTTGAATTGATTAAGTCTGACTTTAAACACTTATATATCGATAAGTGATTTATTACCTTAACTAACCCTTCAGCACACACACTCAATTTTTGGACATGCATTGAGCCCATTCGACCTCAATTTGTAAGAAAATTTCTCATGATTCTCATTTTATCAAAAATATGAATTATTCTTAGTATTTGAATGTTTTTTTTTCTGTGGTAGACAGATGTTATTTCATTTAAATAGCAATTTTAAAATAGAAAACAATAATACTAATATGAACAAAAAAACTGAAATCTGCTCGGCAAATTTCAACTTATAATGTGTGAACATTCGAGAACGGATGAATAATCTCAAGAATAGGCCACTGTTTAATAATGCAAGAGATATATGAAGCAATTGATTGGAATACTACAAGAGTGGCCAAATTCAAATAGCCAAATGAATGTGAGCCACATCAATGTTGAATAGATCAAGAACTTCATGAAGAATGAATTGTTCAAGAATCTCTAAAAGAATATTCAAAAGTAAGATAATGTCGTCGTAAATGAAGAATAAAGTATTTCCAATTCTACTAGAAACGTTATCACATGCAATACCCAAAAGAATATGTCAAAGTTTGAAAATATTAGTCGTACATGAAGAGTGAAGTATTCCAAATACAAGAAGAAGCACTATACAACTCAATAAATATCGGAAAATGTCAAAAGGGATAAATGTGAAACTTCAAGAAGAAGGAATCGATAAATGTACTACGAGTACTTATAGCCTTTGGAAATATAAATGTTTAAAATCCCAACTCCAAAATACCCTACTACAAAACATTTCAAGCAAAAGCCAAATTCCCCAGAAAATTCCTTAAGGTTAACGTTATTCATGAAGCGTTTTCAAGAGTTAAGGGGCCCAAACTACCATTTTCCGCCAAAAAATTCATTACAATTTTTTGGCGGAAAATGGTAGTTTGGGCCCCTTAATTTATTTGCTTGCCCTCATTTTCAGATAACGTCACGGACTCCTAACCAGGACAGCATCATGTTCACACATGACAATAATTTTAATTTACCTCTAGTTTATTTTATTCTCCTTTGAAGCACACATTTTTACCCTTTACGGCGCCTTTAGTTATTTTATATATAAAATAAGCACTATTTTCTGCTTAAAATATTATGTTATAATAAAATCTATGTTTAAGATTATATTTACACTCGAAAATTTTGAGAAAATAAAGCATGAAAATTCATTATTCAATGCTAGAAATCAGTTTAGAATTCCGATTTAATTTTCTTTGCATATATTTATATATAAAGAACGCTATTTTTGACATTTCCAATTACAAAATGTCGACTCATCGTTATGTTCTTCAAATCAAGTTTCATAAGAGGACGCGTTTTTATTAGAGATTTATACAATTTTTCTCAAACAGATAATGCACTTCTACTCCAATTTTCTCGTACATTTTTCACACTTGCTTAAGAGAGCTGATTTCTTCGGCTGCTTTGCTTCTCTGGAACATTTAGTAGCCTTTTTACACAAGGCAGAAGACATTCATTGTATTCATTGTACATTTTATAAATGCTAATTTTGTAACTCGGACTGAGGACTTTGTAATGAGTCATGTTCTTCATAAAGTAATTGCAAACAAATATCGACCTATTGTATTTCAACATTTTAGGGCAGGTATTTATTTTCCTTTTTTTCTCCGCTCAAAAATTCGCTTTTTTTTCCAAAATAAAACTTATTATTATATTATTTATTGCTAAATTTTTTAGTTTCAAAATTTGCTTCATGTTAAATTTCTTTTCATGTTCAGCTTAGGAATTCCATTAATTTCAATATATTCTGTACTTTTCCCTATTTCAATATCAAGGGAGTAGACTCACATAAAAAAAAACCCGCTCTGCTCTATTATTTATGTTTGCAATTCAAATTATTTATTTCTTGATTATTACATTTGAACTAAATTTTTATAACATATTTTTAAACATAAACTAAATTTAAACATTTTTACAGGACAATTTATTCGTGTGGAAAAAATTTAAGGTGTAGGAGAGCTTTGCCAAATATATGTTTCATACATTATATGCATAACTATTATTATAAAAATGATTTAAAATTTAAAGGAATATGATATTTTAGAATTTCTGAAACTTATCTGAAAGCCATAATTTCTACATAAATGAATCTGTATAAACTATTAATGACAATTTAAAAAAAAGCAAAGTTCTATAAAAGAATTATTTCAAATTCACCACGTTAATTAATTTATTTTGTAGAAATTTCAATTTTATCTCTTATTTCAACTATAGTATTGTGTATGTCGTTAATGTGTCTTAAATTTAAAATATATCATCTGGCATATTTTTTTTAAGTTGCAATTAAATATTTTTTTTCCTTTTTATTCTATTCAAACCTTCTGAAAGTAGATGAATTTCACAAAAATGTTGAGATCAAACGTAAACACCAATTGATGATTTTTTTTTTGCGTTAATTTATTCATTCAGAAAACTGTAACGGTTGACTAACGTCTCTTGGTGATGTTTGCTGCTGAAAAGTTTTTGGTCCCCTTTTTTTTTTATTGCAAGAAACAGTATTCTATGTTTTCAATTTAAATGTTAGGTTTTCTTTAAATAATATTAGCTTTATAATATTTCTAGAATTTATGAATTTAAAAGTGATTTAAGTGATTTTAGGATCAAAGCCATTGATGAGATGTTTTATTTCTGCATCTGCTATTGTAGGCGAAATGCTCATAGTTGATTTATTAATAGAATAGCGATCAGTTGAGCAATTGAAACTGTGGATAATTTGAAGTTGTAGTATTCTATCAAATGAGATTTTAATGTCAGTATACAGTATTTTATGCTTTCAATTTAAATGTTAGGTTATTTTAATAATATTAGATTTCTAATATTTCTAATATTTACGAATTTAAAAGTGACTGCTTCTTCAATGGAATTAGAATAATGGGTAAATTGCAATCTATATGAAAAAGAGCTTTGAAAACAGCTGTTAATCAGGATTTATTTTAGAAATTAAATACTTAAAAAAATATTACCTGAAATTTACAATGCTATGGTTTGTTATTGAGTTAAAGGTAAGTAAAATCAAATAATTTGATTCATAGAGAAAACTTTGTAAAAATATAGATCAGAGAATGTGTTGGAATCTTGAGTGGTATTCAACGACAGAATGAAGCGTAATGAGTTATTATAAGGAATACACAGAAATATGTTGATTATAAATAATATGTTAGCAAACTCTAATATCTTTGCAAAAGACAAGAAATGCATCATATATAAAAAAAAAATTGTATGATGGTCTTTTGTCTACGTCAAATAAAATCCAGAAACCGCATTGTCATTCTCATGCATTTAAACAGAATGGGATAGGGTACTAACGATTAAGAAGTACAGATGTACTTAAATTCTTCTTAATCTCCTCATCTTAATTTAGAGTGACGAGCCATTTATCTCAGTTAGGCTGCTTAATTAATTGTAAGGGGGTATGAATTAGTTCTTTAAAAAATGAAAGTAAAATAAGAATACTTAACAACGACGAAGAGAAAAAATAAAGTAAAAGAAAAAAAATGAAAAAGAATGTTTAAATATCAGGTACTTTTACGGTTGCAGAAGCCGCAAAAATTGTCATTGATAAAAGAGCAATTAATTAAAAGAAATCCATTGAATATTCATTTTTTTTATTTAATAAAAGAGGCAAAATAATAATAATAAATAATAATACTTCACTAGTCGACAGAATCACTTAGGTGTACAACGTCGCAGGGAAATGTGGGGGTGATCCTACTTTCCTAATGACTAGTTCCAAGCGTTGCTTCAATTCGGCGCTTACTAGAGAGAGAAAAATGACGGTAAAAATCGATGCTTAAACACACAATTAGCTAACGCAAATGGCTTAAGCGCCGGCATTGCATTTGCCCCTTAGGCAGCGTATGCACAGCGTTTGAAAGAAAGAAAACACTCATAGGACACACGAACAATCATTCTTATCCGTCAAAACTCTCTTCTACCAAGATGTCCCTTCCGGCTCAGGGTAATGGCTCGTGTTTTTCGGTAAAATCATTTCCGCCCACCCCTCTCGACCTTCAGGCGTATACAACGGATAAAAGGAAATGTTTAATATATTTATATATAATATCCATTGTTATTTTTGATGTAAAATTATTCTGATCTCATTTGCTTTTACTAGATTGCAGGATACAATTGACTGCAATATTCCTAAGTATTTAGAATAGTGCAGGGATTTTCTTTGGAGGAATCCTGTTTGCAAGAACAGATTAATTGCAAAATATAGAAAATAAAAGTTTGCTGCAAGCAATTATTTGTGGTTTGCAGAAATACGCAACAATTTTATACCTGTTTTTAAAAATGAAATCTAAAAAGATTTTTTAAATTCTAATGTAATAGTACTTCGGCTTCCTCGCCAACCCATGGCTTTTATTCTGTCAAATTTTTAGTACAGGATTTTAACACTAAAGGCCCGATGTATGGGGTTTTGAAGGACGTACTGCTCAAGTAACTATTTTTACTAACAGTTCTTGAGAGGTGTCATAAGCTTAATACTTTCAAAAATAGTTTGTGCAATATTTCGAATATATTTTTAATTGATAAATAATTGTAAAATCAATTTTTAGTGCAAAATTCCTGGGGCTTACGGAAATAGTTTGAGTTACTACTGTGCCCAAAAAGTAAGAACAAATTTAATTTTTTTCAAAAACTCTTTATTTATTCTTCCAAATTTATTTCATCGCCTTCAAAGTAATCCCCTCCAGTACCAATGCACTTATGACAACGTTTTTTCCAATCTCAATGCATGCTAAAAAGTCATTGCCCGGGATGGAGTTCAAAGCGCGCGGCGCTCTAAAAGGTCTCTAATTGTAATTCGACTGTTTTCAAGCACCAAATCTTTCATCTTTAATCTAAATCTCTTCACTCGACTCAAAGCGGTGTCCCCGGAGTGATCTTTGAGTTTTGGGAGTAGCCAGAAGTCGCATGGTGCTAAATCAAGTGAATATGGGGGTTGTGGAAAGATAAGGATTTCATTTTTGACGAAAACTTTTACGAATTACCGTAATGCAAAAACCAAACGCAAGCTTCAAGCAAACGACGCATAACACTCAAATAATATTCCTTGTTGACAGTTTGCCCCGGCGGAAAGAATTCATAATGCACCACACCACGGTAATCGAAGAAAACATTCAATATAACCTTGATTTTAGAGCGATTTTGGCGGGCTCTTTTCGGTTTGCTTCATCTTTGTCACGATATTCGCTCGATTGATCGATTGTTTCCGGTTCGTAAGCCTAAATCCAAGTCTCATCTCCAGTTACGATGCATTTCAACTTGTTCTGATAATCAGAAAGCATTGCTTCACACACTTCCCCGCGACGACGTTTTTCCAAAAAATTCTGTATTTTCGGTACCAGTCGAGATTTGACGCGTTTGACGGCTAAAACATCTTTTAAAATGGAATTGATCGATCCTTTTGAAATTCCAACATCAGCAGCAAGGTCTGTAATTGTAAATTGACGGTTGGCAAGCACAAAATGTATGAAATATATAAAAAGCATAAGATATAAAAAGGTTTGCAGTAAGGATTTTTATATGTGTTACCAACTGTGCTGCACCTGCGAGAAGTTAAAAAGTTTTGCAACTAAAATAGAAAAAGTGTAAGATGTATAACGTTTTGCAGTGGCGATTTTTATTTGTTTTCCGATTATACTGCATTAGCATGAAAATAAAAAGTTTTGAAAAAAAAAAAAAAGAAAAAAGAAAAAAAAGTATAAGATATAAAGTTTTCCAGTAACGATTTTTATATGTTTTTTCAACTATTCCGCGTTAACGAGAAAATCCAAAGTTTTGCAAAGAAATATAAAAAGCATAAGATATAAGAAGTTTTGCAGTAATGATTTTCATATGTTTTACCAACTATTCTGCAATTGCGAGAAAATAAAAAGTTTTGCAAATAAAATAAAAAAAGTATAAGATGAATAAAATTTTGCAGTAATGATTTTTATATGTGTTACCAACTATTCTGCACATACGAGAAAATAAATATTTTTGCAAAGTAAAATATAAAAAGGATAAGATGTATAACGTTTTGCAGTAACGATTTTTATTTGCTTTCCAACTATTCCGCATTAGCGAGAAAATAAAAAGTTTTGCAAAAAAATACAAAAAGCATAAGATATAAAAAGTTTTGCAAAGTTTAAAAAAGTTTAACGATTTTTATATGTTTTACCAACTATTCTGCACCTGCCAGAAAATAAAAAGTTTTGCAAATAAAATAGAAAAGTATAAGGAGAATAAAGTTTTGCAGTAACGATTGCAGTAATGATTTTTATCTGTGTTACCTACTATTCTGCACTCGCGAAAAAAAAAAAAAAAAAAAAAAAAAAAAAAAAAAAAAAAAGGAAAAGTATAAGATATAAAGTTTTGCAATAACGATTTTTATATGCTTTACCAACTATTCGTTAATAGCGAGAAAATAAAATGTTTTGCAAATGAAATAGAAAAATTATAATATGTATAACATTTTGCAGTAAGGATTTTTATACGTAGCTAATCCGCATTAACGAGAAAATAAAATTTTTGCAAAATAAAATAGAAAAAGTATAAGATGTATAAAGTTTTGCAGTAATGATTTTTATCTATGTTACCAACTATTCTGCACTAGCGAGAAAATAGAAAGTCTTGTGAAAAAAATAGAAAAAGTATAAGATATAGAATGTTTTGCAGTAACGATTCTGATATGTTTTACCAACTATTCTTCATTAGTGAGAAAATAAACGGTTTTACATAAAAATATAAAAGTTTTGCAGTAATTATTTTTAAATGTTTTATTAACTATTCCGAATTAGCGAGAAAATAAAATATTTTGCAAATAAAATAGAAAAAGTGTAAGATGTATAAAGTTTTGCAGTAACGATTTTTATTTGTTTTCCAACTATTCCGCATTAGCGAGAAAATAAAAAGTTTTGCAAAAAAATAGAATAAGTATACGGTATAAAGTTTTGCGGTAAGGATTTTTATATG
The DNA here is from genome assembly GCA_021605075.1 of Caerostris darwini. NCBI lineage: Eukaryota > Metazoa > Arthropoda > Arachnida > Araneae > Araneidae > Caerostris > Caerostris darwini. The sequence goes on from BPLQ01008627.1 coordinate 46,916, forward strand.
TTTTACCAACTATTCCGCACTAACGAGAAAATGGAAAGTTTTGTGAAAAAAATACAAAAGTTATAAGATGTATAAAGGTTTGCAGTATTGATTTTTATGTTTTATCAACTATTCCGCAATAGCGAGAAAATAAAAAGTTTAGCAAAAAAATAGAATAAGTGTAAGATATAAAATGTTTTGCAGTAATGATTTTTATATGTGTTACCAACTATTCTGCACTATTGAGAAAATAAAAAGTTTTGCAAAATAAAATAGGAAAAGCATAAGATGTATAAAATTTTGCAGTAACAATTTTTATATGTTTCATCGAGTATTCCGCACTAACGACCAAAGATTAAGAGAAATTTAAAAAAAACATTATCAAATGAAAATTTACATCATTTTCTGCTAATTTTGCATATTTATCCCCCAAAGCGGAACTGGCATATATTAATTATTCTAAAGTTTTTCACTCCCGTTTCTGGTTTTATAAATTTCTACCGCATACATACAGACGCATATCATAAATATCATAAACATGCCATAAAGAAATGAAAGTCTTGAATTTATTTTCATAAGAAAAAGTCTAAGAAAGTTTCATAAAGAGAAAATCTTGTATTTATTTTCATCTACTAGAGAGATGAGGACAAAGGTGAAAATAAATAATTTATGAAATAATAAATAAAATTTTTTATTAATATTTCTACCTGACACAAATGTAGTAAATTTATTTATTTATTTATCTACTAAGTGTATGAATATAATACATGACAAATATGGACATTTGGACTATATGGACAATATGGACTATTATATGGACAATTATTCATAAATATATTATTACATACACACATACACATATATAAGTATATATATATATATATATATATATATGGAGAATATGGACAATTATTCATCTGTGTCATTTTATTCATATACACAACACTCACAGAACAAAAAAAAAACTATTTAAGATAGTGTAGTTCACAGGCGAAGGCAAAATTATTGAAGTACACTCATGTCTATAAATTAAGGATAATGAAGTTCATTAAAAGAAAGAGACAGAAGCAAAACAAATTTGACTTATTTGTAAAGTCTATTTATTAAGCAAAAGGTAAAGAGCAAAAAAGATGCTATATGTTTGACATAATTAATAAAAATTGCGATTTTACTCCCTGGAGCAAATTTCAAAAAAGAACCTATTTACAAAAAACAGTATAACATGGTTAGTATGATGGTTAATATGGAGTATGTCTCCCGGACGATGCAATACAGGCCTTACAACGCCTAGGCATGCTGAGTATCAAATTATCAATCTGATCTTGAACTTGAACGCCGCAGGCGTGCCACTGGCCTTCCCGAGTTAACGAGATTTCAGTGTTGGGTGCACATCTACGGAAAGGGAGGATTGAAGAACCACTCTGGGCAACGCAAGCAGCCCTTTGGCTGAGTACACTGTTGATAATCAGTGATAATCACTGGGTTCGTTCCGCTTTGGGAGTTGTCTGGTGCATATAAACGCACCAGAACGGCTCTCAATCATGAGGAGTTCTAAGAACTCTTGCTTTAGGCCTGTTTGAGTGATTCCTGGCGAATAGCACACATTTTATGGCCATCGGCAGTAATCACTCTACTAAAACTACTTATAGAAATCTATTATTAAATTATAGAAAATCAAAACAAAAATTAGACAACTAAGAGAAAGATTACTGATATTTACATATGTACAATAAAATTGTTAACACAATTATTTAAAGGAAATGGCTGTGTATGGTAATTAGTATTACACAAGCTGTTAGGGGATATAGATACAATAATAGATTAAGAACATGCTTTTTGTTTCTATTGTGTAATGTAGTCTATATTATGGGTTACAAAGTCCATCACTTTAATAATTTTTTCCTTTATTGTTTTGGAGAATGCTGCATTTTGTGCCCAGGTTGCATATGTTTCTGGATTTGGTTGGAGAACGTGATTTGAGTCTGTTAAAGAGCAGGAGAAGAGATAGCGTTCCGGCGTGCCAGTTTCACCACAAATGTAGTTGTCCGTATCTTTGATATTAAACCTGTGTAAGTACGCTGGGAAAGGACCATGGCCCGTAACAAAGTAATTGAGATTTGTATTTATGGACAGCTTCTTTGACACTGTTGGAAGAAATTGATGGGTTCTTCTTCCTGTAAGCTGAGTGTCCCACTCTTCTTGCCAGATCTTGAGGCTATTCAATTTTAGTTCTCTTTTCAGTAGGCTTGTTGGGCCTTTTAATTGGGATTGATGTATTGTTTGCTTTGTCGCTTCTTTGGCAAGAAAGTCGGCACGTTCGTTACCCTTGTTGCCGACATGTACTTTGATCCCCAATAGGCTGATTGATTTGTTGTTGATTGTGTATAATAGATTTCTGATATCTTGAACCTGACTATTTTTGTTAAAAAATCTGTTGATGGCTGTAAGAGCTGAATAACTGTCCGTGAAGATGCTAATTCTTTAATAGTTAGTATTTATGAGCCATATTAAGGAATTGAGGATTGCATGAAGTTCAGCTTGGAATACTGAGTTGTGGCCTTGAAGGCTTGCTTGCCATGTGTGAATTTTTGTTTCGTTGTTAAATGCTACGAAGGCTGAGCCTACCCTATTGTCCAATTTCGATCCGTCTGTAATGTGAAGATCACTGTTTCTTTGTTCTGTATTTTTTTAAATTTGTGATGGTTTGGCCCATGGAGGTTCGCTCCACTGTGAAATTGATTCTTGAAAATCATTATGTTGATATGTGTGATGATGAAAAGATGCATTAATTTTGATCCGTGTGATTTTTGTAAATGTGGCTTCCCTTGCTGCTACCAGGTAGGTCGGCTCTAGTCCACTTAGAATTAGCAAAGCTGAGGCTGGAGAAGTTCTATACGCGTTAGTAATTTTTAAAGCAAATTGTCTCTGTATAGAGTTGAGTAGTTTGATTTTCCTTATTGTAATGTTATCAGCCCATATTGAAGCTGCGTAGCAAATGATCCGCTCCGACACCGATTTGTACCATAGTCTGGTGAATTTGGGGTTGATACCTCATCCTCTACCTGACATGGTTGCCAATTTATTAGATTGAATTAGGAGGGTACTTTTCAGATGTTGAATGTGAGGGAGGAAGCTTAGATTGTGATCCAATATAACTCCTAAATATTTGAGTGTTGGGTTGCATTTCATTGACCAGTTGCCAAATTTCAAGATTGGTTTTCTTTTTAACGATCCTTTTTTCCCAAATACAATTGCTTGTGTTTTGTCCTGTGAAATCTGTAGTTTTTCTTTTAACAACCAGGATTGAAATTTTTTGAGAGCTGTTGTAGTTTTTAATTCCAACGACCTTCTATTGCTGGAGCTTATTATGAATATAAAGTCGTCAGCAAAGGCTTGTAACATTACATCCTCTTCCCAGGTTTCTTTTAAGATAAGATTTGCTATTATTGTATCAATCTGATCTTGGACGCCGCAGGAGTGCCACTGGCCTTCCCGAATTAACGGGATTTCAGTGTTGGTTGCACAACTACGGAAAGGAGGATTGAATAACCACTCTGGGTAACGCAAGCAGCCCTTTGGCTGAGTTCACTGTTGCTAATCAGTGATAAACACTGGGTCCGTTCCGCTTTGAGAGTTGTCTGGTGCATATCAACACGCCAGAACGGCTCTCAATCGTGAGGAGTTCTAGGAACTCTTGCTTTAGGCCTTTTAGAGTGATTTATGGTGAATAGCATGTATTCCATGCTTTCCGCCAGCAACCGCTCTACTAAAACTACTTAAAATAAATCTAATATATAATAAAAGGAAAATTAAAAATGAATTTAGACAACTTGAGAAAAGAATAACAGTTATATACATATGTACAGAATTGTTGACACAAGGTTCTTAGTGATATGAACTATGAATAGTAAATAGATAAACATAAACTGTTAAGGGATATGGTTACATCACAATATTATTGACATGTTTATGGTTTTTATTGTGTGATATAGTCTATATTTTGCGTTACAAAGTCCATAACCTTGATAATTTTTTCTTTTATTTTTTTGGAGATTGCTGCTTTTTTTGCCCAGGCTTCATATGTTTCTGGGTTTGGTTGTAGAGCATGATTTGAGTCTGTTAGAGAGCAAGAGAATAGATAATGATTCGGTGTGCCTATTTCGCCACAAATGCAATTGTCCGTATCTTTAATGTTAAACCTGTATAGGTATGCTGGAAAGGGACCATGACCCGTAACAAAGTAATTTATATTTGTGTTTGTTGACATTTTTGTGGACACTGTTGGGAGAAAGTGATGAGTTCTTCTTCCTGTGATCCCATTGTCCCATTCTTCTTGCCATATCTTGAGGCTGTTGGTTTTTAGTTCTCGTTTTAGTAGGCTTGTTGGGTTTTTTATTTTCGATTGATGTGTACTTCTCATTGTTGCTTCTTTGGCTAGAGAGTCGACGCGTTCATTACCTTTGTTACCTGCGTGTGCTTTAATCCATAGTAGGCTTATTGATTTGTTGTTGATTGTGTTTAGTATGTTTCTGAGATCTTGAACCTGGCTATTTGTATTGAAAAATCTGTTGATGGCTATTATGGATGATAGGCTGTCCGTAAAGATGTTGATTCTTTTATATTTTGTGTTTTTTATCCATGTTAATGAGTTCAATAATGCATTTAGTTCTGCTTGGAAAACTGAGTTATTGCCTTGGAGTCTCTCTTGCCATGTGTGGATTTCTATGTCGTTGTCCATTGCTACAAAAGCTGAGCCTACCCTATTATCCATTTTTGATCCGTCTGTGTATATTTGAAGATCACTATTTCTTTGTTCTGTATTTTTTAATATTTTTGATGGTTTGTCCCATGGAGGTTCGCACCACTGTGATATTGATTCTTGATAATCATTCTGTAGATATGTATGTTGGTGGAATGTTGCATTAATTTTAAGTCTTGTGATTTGTGTGAATGTTGCTTCCCTTTTTGCTACTAAGTAGGTTGGCTCTAGACCACTTAGAATTAATAAAGCTGAGGTTGGAGAGGTGCTATAGGCGTTAGTTATTTTTAATGCAAATTGCCTCTGTATTGAGTTGATATGATTAATTTTTCTTGTTGTAAGGTTATCGGCCCATATTGATGCTGCATAGCATATTATCCTCTCTGCCACTGATTTATACCATAGTCTGGTGAATTTGGGGTTAATACCCCATCCTCTTCCTGACATGGTTGCTAATTTGTTTGATTTGATTAGAAGGGTGCTTTTAAGATGTTGGATGTGAGGGAGGAAGCTTAGATTCTGATCTAATAGAACTCCTAGATATTTGAGTGTTGAGTTACATTTAATGGTCCGGTTGCTAAATTTCAATATTGGTTTTCTTTTTACTGCTCCTTTTTTCCCAAATACTATTGCTATCAATCTGATCTTGAGGAATATTACACCACTCATCAAACAATGCCCTCCGAAGTTCCGGTTGACAGGTGGGAGGGGGTTGACGGGCTGCAATTTGTCGGCCAAGCATATCCCCCACATGTTCTATTGGATTCAAGTCCGGTGAGTATGCTGGCCAATCCATACGCGTGATACCCTCTAATTGAAGGCATTCGTCTACAATGTTTGCACGGTGCGGACGGGCGTTGTCATCCATAAACAGAAATTCAGCACCCATGGCGCCCCGAAACAAACGTACATGTTGTTAAAGAATGACATCCCGATAGATGTGGCCTGTCATCGTTACACTCTGAACATGCAGGGCAGTTCTGGAACCAAGAATAATTCCTTCCCAAACGAGCCATCGTGCACCACCGTAACGATGTCGTTCAATGGTGTTCTCTTGGTGGTAAAGGGTACCTGGCGCTCTCCATATGAAAGTCCGGTGAGAATCAGACTGCAAACTAAACCTGGACTGGTCGGAAAACATCACACAAGACCACTGTTGCGGTGTCCCCAATGCATGCTCTCTACTCCAGGTTAATCGCAGGCGACAGTGAGTTGCTGTAAGTGGAACACATCTGACAGGCCTACGAGCATATAGACCAATGTATCCTAAGCGTCTGTGCACGGTTTGCCTTGAAACTGTCGTACTGGTAGGTGAAGAGAGCTGACTAGACAGGTCTGATGCTGTGCTCCGTCTGTTTCTTTTCGCAGTAATTGCAAAATACCGGTCCTCATTCGGCGTTGTAACTCGGGGGCGACCTGTGCTGTAACATCTACTCACATTACCATCATCTTGGAATCGTTGCCAAAGCCTGGAGATGACACTCTGGCCGATTCCAAGTTCCTCGGATACGTCCAGCTGGGTACGTCCACATTCCAGTCGTCCGATAAAAAATCATCCAAATGCTTCCTTTGTGCCATAACTATGCGGTTATTGCATTGGAAGGCTTTTAAAGCGCTTGTGAACAATTTTACTTCTTTGCCACCATTCCTCATATACCCTTCTCTTACACTCTCGTCATTGTGACGTACTATCCGCGCCATCTGGTGGTTTCCTGTAATTTGCATATTCTTCTTCAAGATGTGTGTGATAATTCTACAAGTGAAATTTTTAATTTAGAGTTCAATTTCTGTGTGATTCTGAATTATCCTTAATTTATGGACATGAATGTAATTCATATAACAAATCGGTTAATTTCTCTGTCATCACAATTTTTCATTACAAGTTTATAGTCCATAGCACTACAGAATTACTCAACAGAACTCAATAGTGCAACATATAAACACACACACACATATATATATATATATATAATATACTTGTATATATATATATATATATATATTAAAAAATATTGCAGAAATGCATATACATGTGTATTTAATATTAACAGTTGGACTGAAAAGTTCATAGGCTGACACATAGATGTCGCTACTAGTATTAAGTTCATTTGATTTTTAGTTAGCCCCAGCCTTCAAAAGACACGTGTATAAATTTAAGAGCTGTTGCACTATTAGTATGTGAGTTATAGCATTTTTAGTGTTCATCACGTGCAGTCCACTCGGCTGACTGTCGATTGGACTCCGGTGTGAAATGATGGAGCCATGTTTCATCCATTGTCACATATCGACGCAAAAATTCGGGTTTATTACGATTGAACAGCTCCAAACACTGCTTAGAATCATCAATTCGTTGCTGTTTTGGGTCGATTGTGAGCTCTGCGCGGCACCCACTTTGAACAGAGCTTTCGCATATCCAAATATTCATTCACGATATGTCCAACACGTTCCTTTGATATCTTTAGGGTCTCAGTTATCTTAATCAACTTCACTTTACGCTTATCAAAAATTATTTTGTGGACATTTTGGATGTTTTCGTCGGTAACAGCCTCTTTGGGGCGTCCACTGCTAGCATCGTCCTCGGTGCTCATTTCGCCTCGTTTAAATTTAGAAAACCACTTCTCTACGGTTGATTTTCCTGGTGAAAAGTCCGAATAATGTTTATCAAGCCAAGCCTTGGCTTCAATAGTATTTTTTTTCGCCAAAAAGCAATGCTTTATTAACACACGAAATTCCTTTTCATTCATTTTTTCAAACTTACAAAACTTGCTTCACTAAAAATGTTATAACTCACATACTAATAGTGCAACAGCTGTCAAATTTATAAACGTGTCTTTTGAAGGTTAGGGCTAACTAAAAATTATATGGATTTAGTACTAGTAGCGTCATCTATGTGTCAGCCTGCGAACATGTCAGCCCAACTGTTATTTATTTCTCACATTTTTAGCTATTGTGTCAATATTCAGCAAATTCTTAAATTTTTATAAGGAAGATAAGTATAATACGTAAAGGAAAAAAAAATTGTATAAAGGAATAAAAATAAATTATGAAAATAGATTCTAGCTTAACTAACAGTAGATAAAAAAAATTAAGAATGATTTCGTCTTATATTTCGTAATATTAATCTCTCTTTAGTTATTTTTTAGGTTTTGCACTATGAAAATGTAAAAATACAAATCAAGATTGATTATTTGACTGATTGCAGAAAAAAAGTCAATGCTGTTAAACAAATGACTAAAATTTCAAATAAATTGGTAATTTAAATAAAAATAAAGCAGAATGCACTTGTATATTCAAGATCAAAAATAATTTATAATAACTTTAATTATCATTAATCAAAAACTTTTAATCTTCATAATATAAAGTAATTTTTTTTTGGAAAGATTACATAAAATGAACAGTTTCCTTCATTATTGTTTTTTTATTCCTAAGATTGCATCAAGAATAAAAATAACACTTCAAATATACACATGATCATTTATTAATACATGCTTTGTAAGAATATTTAAGCTCTTATATTTCAGCTTTTATGTAATTAATGACAAAAAACATGGAAGACGCAGAAAAAATTCAAACGCTGTGGAATTCACTTATCTTCAGCTGATTTAAAAAAAAAAAAAACTAATGATTCAATTATTTTATGTTGAAGTAGAATCTTAGTGGCCCTTATCCACATTTTTCTGAAAGCAATCCAGATAAAAATTTTAATTACAACTTAGTAGAAAACATGGAGAAAAAAAGTCCTTAAGATGTCGCAGTTAGTAGTTTCTTATTAATTATCTAAGAACCATATCATTAAAAATATGATAAACTTTTCTGTTTTTGAGAATCACTTTATTTTAATAAGAATAAATATGTCACTTTAGTTTTTTTTTTTTTAATTTTAAAGCGGATGGTTTTATTGTAAATTTACTTTTACACTGAACACAAATCGAATAATTTTAATGGGAATATTTCGAATTTTCCCATCTTGCATGATTTTTTGTCTTTTGTTCTTAATTAGAATTCGGCCTACTATAATGTCACTTAAAAAAACCCAAAAACTAAGCTTCAATGCTTCAAATTGAGTAGCATCCAGATATTTCAGAGAATTCACAAGTAAAATCAAACACAATAGTATGTTTTTGATTATTTTTTTCATTTAAATACGAAATGTAATAGTATGCAAATTTTTTTATTGCTGGATATATAATGAATTTTTATATATCTTCTCTCATAAAATTAATTAGATCAAACGAATGCTTCTCTTCTAGATCCTTCAAAATTAGCATGGATTAAAGATGATCTTTCCTTTTATTCAGAAAAAACATAGCTTTTTAACTATGAGATCCCTTTTAAGTATTTCAAATAAAAACGAATCATTATTGAGAATATAATGTATATACCTTAAAATATATTATTTCTGAAAGCATTTTATTACTTATTTTTTTTCATCCATTTAATTTTTCAATGCAGTAGATGCAACATTAGTTTCGATTCATTTAATTTAACTATATAATGTTACTCGTTTTGATCATTTCCATTTTTTACAATTTATCTTTATCAATTTAATAGAAAAATAAATATCATAATTTAAATTATTCATCAAATGTATTGTCATTTAAATTATCCATCAATAGCATTTGTTTTTGTTGAAAACTAAATTTTAAATGCATTTTTTTAATAACATGCTATCAGGATCAATTTTTGATATATTTGAATTCTTGTATGCATATTATCTTCTTAAACGAAATTCATTGAAATAAGTACTAATTTCATATACTTTTGTGCACTTTAGCCCAATTGGTTTTCCTACAAAAGCCTTTTCAAAGGCACAAAACGCAAAAATATTTGCTTTCAATATATACATTTTCATTATCAATACTACTGTGCCCAAAAAGTAAGACCAATTATTTTTTTTACCAAAAACTCTTTATTTATTCCTCCAAATTTATTTCATCGCCTTCAAAGTAATCCCCTCCGGACACAATGCACTTATGCCAACTTTTTTTCCAATCCTCAATGCACGCTAAAAAGTAATTGGCAGGGATGGCCTTCAAAGCGCGCGGTGATTCACGTTGAATATCTTCAATCGAATCAAAAAGGAGTCACCGGAGTGGTCTTTTGAGTTTAGGGAATAACCAGAAATTGCACGGGGCTAACTCATGTCAATACGGGGGGCTGTGGAACGATATGAGTTTCATTTTTGGCAAAAAAATCACGAAGAATCAATGTAGTGTGAGCTGGCGCATTCGAGATTTGACGCGTTTGAAGTCCAAAATGGTATTGACAGATCCTTTTGAAATTCCAACATCATCAGCAAGGTCTCTAATTGTAAATAGACGGTTTGCAAGCCCCAAATCTTTAATTTTCTGGACATCACGAAGAATCAATGCAATGTGAGCTGGCACATTCAGTGTTTTCGGTACCAATCAGGATTTGACGCGTTTGAGGCCCAAAATGGAATTGACCGATATTTTTGAAATTCCAATGTCAGCACCAAATCTTTAATTTTTTGGACGTGAGCTTCGTCGGTTGAGGTTGATGGCCGACCAGAGGGCTATTCGTCTTCAACGCGTTCTCCTTCTTTGAACTTTTTATATAAACATTTCTTTCCGATATAGAAATGCTCACTGAACGCCTTCTGCAACATTCTATAAGCTTCCGCAAATAAATTTAATGCAAGTTCTTTGCTCAATTAATTCAGGCATTTCAAACATCGTCGGAATCAATTTCAGCGTCTCACAAAGCGTAACTCAAACACTAATGAATATTTTGACGTTAAATTTCTCACAGATGTCAAGGACAGTGCCAGCAGCCTAAGAAAGAAAAAAAATTGAAATTCCATAAGCCCCGGGAATTTTAAATTGAAAATTGTCTTACTTTTTGGACACAGAAGTATATTGTAAATTTGTAATAATATTATAGTAAAATATCTTTGAGGCATTAAATGATCGTAGAGCGTTGCGGGGGTAGTGTTACTGCGTTTCCGTGGCTTATCTTCAAGCTACACGCACTCCCTGTGTAGTGCTAAATGAGTAATGTCGGTGCAGCCCTTGCTTATGGCATACAAAACTACTGTCTAAGTATTTGCCAGCTGCATTAAAAAAAAACTTTTATTTAGACAATATGCAGCTTCTCACAAAATGCATAATGTGTAAATTTTTAGCATAATGTGATTCTCGTTATTATTCGAAGAAAAGACGTGTACATATTTAAAAATTTCAAGTTATTTAAATATGAATAGATCTTTATTGTACACCAAATAATATAACATAATTTATGAGAACTAATATTCTTCACGTTTTGAAATAACAATATTTTAAACTTTATTTGAATGCTTTATTAAGTCTGGGAAACTTTTCACAAGTCATTTAGTCAGGCATTAAATTTTTCTCCTTCACAATAATTTTCGATCATATATAAGAAATGTTTTTCAAACACAACTTGATATATAAAATGAAATCCCTTGCTTATAATATTAAATTGTTTTATGTAATTTTTTTCAATATAATGAAAATATCTTCGTAGTTAAAACAAGCAAGCATACTTCTTTAGAAATTTATGTATTAATTATTATTGTGCTTTTATAAAAAAATCTAATTATCAAAAACAATTCTGTAAACAGTTTATTTAAGTTAATGCTTTTGTTGCCATAATAATTAGAGAAAAATTGAAGGAACATCATGGAATATGTATAAATCCAAAGATAATTAAAAGAATGATTCAATCAATTAGTAAAAATTAATAATAAATAATCATGGACTATAAAAAATAAGAAATTTTTTATTATAGTAACAATTGGAGAAAATCGAAATAACTTTAAAAGAGAAAATATTCCAGTTCAACATGATGATGAAGAAGTTAATGTGCATGGGAGCATATGAGCTTTGGAAAACTTAAATATGACATTGATGTCAACATGGATCAGTAAATTTATATTTGCATCCTAAACGAAAATTTAAAAAAAATCAATTTAAAGCTTCGATTTAGAAAGTGATTCTAATTTCTGTCAGGAGAACATATTTAATATACTTTGTATTGTATTTTCGATTGTGGCTGATTAAAAATAATAAAGAGGTTATAAAAGGGTCTCCTCAATCACCATAAACTAATCAAATTAAGCATATTTCCTCATAATTTGAAAATATTACATCTCTTCAAAACAGTCTTTAACAAGACTGTAATAATTGACACACGGAATGTATTAGCATTAGGAAGAGATAATAATATTTATCCAAATTTTATATTTTATAATTTCAACTTAATTGATATATGTCTATCTTCCTTTAAATAACGGTAAAATAATTATATCCAACGAACAAATTAATCTAATCGAGAGAGTAAAATTGAAGATACGTTTATCCTATAAACTAAGTCGATTTGTGTGGGGTGGGGGTTCTATAAACGAATTTAGAAAATCTTGCCAAGAGGATAAACAACCCTTTGACGTTTGCTATTGATACTTGAATCTTGGTTTTTCAGGTAATTTTTTACAGTTACTAAAAAGAAATAGTTATTTTAGGTGTTAAACGACTTGTAAATATTGTCTATATAGTACAAAATTAATGAGAACAAAAATATGATGTGTTAACATATTTTCAGAGCAGGCAGAATTTTCATTCTACAAAGTATTTTTTTTTTCAGAACTGAAGTAAATATTTAAAAATGTTTTATTACATAATTTAAGTACAACAAGGAATTAAAGGATTCACTTTTCAAAATTCATCTACAGTTTTATATACAAAAAGCCCAAAAATAGATTTTAGTGGAATAAACTGCCCTATAGCTGCCCAGTATTGAGCAAAATAACAAACTTACAAACCCACTGGTGGCCTGCATTCTAATCATTGCATTATAAAATAAAATGACTTGATTGGTTTGATTTGTCACTCTACGGTCATTTTGTGCACAATTTAGACTAAATAGACCGGGACCTACAGTTTAACGTGGATTCCGAACCACCAACAAACGTCCATGTCACCGCCAGAATTCGAACCTGAAGTCTTCGGTACCAAAGGCTAGAACGCTAGCCCGTTGGTCATCAGGCCGCTATAAAAGCACTTGAAGGGGATTAGGATAACATATGTAATAGACTCGTATAGTCAATTGAATTTCCTGGTGATAGTTTTTATGGTTCTTACTTACGACACGTAAATGCAGGTAAGTTTTCTGATTTTATCTGCTACCTTCTGCACATCTGTTTTCTGTTCTTGATATACAATAATACCATAAATGTAATAAAATATAGATTAAAAAATTCGAATTGATTTTTATAACAGATATTCCATTAAATATCTTACAGATAAATAGAAATTTATTGAAAATTTCATAAAACTTATTAGTTTCTTACAATGTTTAATATGTTTGACACACAATCATGCATAAGTAATGCATACATGTACGTTTGAGATTGTTTTTAAAAACTGCGGAGGCAAAAAAGGAATGAAAAATTTTTTAAAGAAAGTAAAACTCATAAAAAGAAGTCAAAAAATTATTTAATAAAAAAAAAAAAATTTAATAGAAAATAAATTTGTTTTAAAGAGAAAACAAACATAAATTCAAGCCTACACACTATTGAGCTGTATACCAAATTTCAGAAGTTTGCATACTTTATTAAATTCAAGTTCGAATACTCTTGACGTCATCAATAATTTCATTCTTCCAAGCTAATAATACTACATCCCATACGAGGGAATATCAGAAGAACTATGTTATTATTTTAAATAATTTTTTTTTCCATGGCAGCTGGTAAACACTTAGATAGTTATCTTTCATGACATAAGCAAGGCCTGCAACCGCTGTTACTCACTTAGCACTACTCGGATGTGCTTGTAGCTTGAAGATAAGCTACGGACGCAGAGTAACACTATTCTCACAACGCTCTACGATAGTATGAGACCGGGACTTACAGTTGAAAGTGGATTCCGAACCATTACAAACATCCATGGCACCGACGGGACTCGAACCCGATACCTGTGTACCCCGAGCGCTAACCACTCGGCCATTAGGCCCCTTAAGTCCATATTTTAAGTGATTTCCATTTCCATTTTATTTCGTTTTCTTTTTTACTGATCTATCATATAAATATATCCACACGTCTTTTACTTAAAGATATGACACAGCTTTCATAGGCATTCTGTTTTAAACTTAATACATAAATCATTTAAAAAATATTTACCAAAGTTTTATTAATAGCGAATAAATAGTATTGGACTGCTCATCAGTTTCGATAAGTGTTGGAAGAAAAACACTTGGAAAATATTTCCTTCTTTACGCATTTGTATTGTATATTTAAAAGAAGAATATTTATAAAAATAACAATTTAAATTGTGAAAGATATTATTTTAAAATTAAATAAAATTATCAATCTCACACTTATGGTACACATTTTTCCCTTTTCTGAAATACTACATGTTTTTTTCGCTCTACGATCCCGTTAGACCGGGACCTACGGTTTAAGGTGGATTCCGAACATCCATGGACGCGAAACCTCGAAGACGCCGAAACTTGCGGTACCGAGTGCCAGCCACTCGGCTATTCAGGCCCCTTTATTTTAAATATAGTAATCAATATTTTAAACCACCCGCTTATTACAATTAAATATTTATATGCATGCCAAACGTGTATACAACGGAAAAAATTCATTTAAAAAATATGGCAATTCATTGATAGATTTTGATGAACGTCATTTTACTAAATCTAATATTTATTATATACGTGAAAAATAGATTTTACAGGAAGGAAAAAAATTTGAAATAGCATTATTTATTATAATATTTTTGGCTTGTTGTATTCTATACATTTTCTGGAAGTATCTCATGACTGTTGGTTGTTTAACAAATAGTGATTTAATAGAGTTATTCCTGAAAAGTAGCCTTATATTTAATGAATACGTTGTTTCGGATTTGGGTAATCAAAACTTCCATGTATAAGTTAAACGAAGGCAAATTGTGAAATAATTGTCGGGTTCAGTTGCTTGAGCTTTATCTTTGTCGTCAAGAACATTCCAATTTATGCATTTAGCAGAGAAACATTCTTTTGTTTTGGATAAGAGAGTATTTTTTTTTAATGTCTTTGTAATGTTCACCAATAAGATGCTATTAATACTGTTTTGTTTCCTTTTTGCATATTCTTGTATCGTGGGATTCCCCACATTTTCCGCATTTTGTGTCATTTTTACACTGTAGGCTTGTGTGTCCTGTCTGCTGGCATTTGTAGCATCGTTTTATTTCATAAAACGGCTTTACTGTGCATGATTGCAGGTCGAGGAATATTCTTCCTCTTCGCAAGAGTTGAATTGCTTCTCTTTTAAGTAGGAGAATGATTGCATGCGTTCTATTGTTGTTGTCCGTGAATGTTTTGACTAGTTTGGTATTTTGGGTTACTATTTCTAGTATCCTGTTAATGCCTTCTATTAAGTCTTGTTCGGTTGTACCTTCTGGGATTCCGTAGCAAATGATTTTGGCTTTTTGTTCTGGTGGTGTTCTAACCATTATAACTTCTTTGAGTTCTGTGTTCTTTTCTATTGTCTCTTGTAGTTTTTGGGCTTGTTCATCAGTCTTTGTTTTTATAATTAGTTGATTGTTATCTATAAGGACTCTTTTTACACCGTCCAGTTCTCCTGATTTTTTTAGTTGTTTACTAATGTTGGATCTCATGTCCTTGACAGATTGATCCTTATCTTTTGGTGCAAGTATAACTGTTGTCTGCTGTTTCTTTACAGCTTCCGCAAATGACTTAGTTGGTGCTGGTTGGACTTGTTTTGTGGTGTTGATTGCCTCTGTTATTGCTTTGAGGTTATCTGTGAGGATTTCTCTATTAAAGTTTCGACTTTCCTCCAGTTGACCCTTTAGCATAGCGATTTGTAGGTCTTTTTCCTTTAGTTGTTCTATCTTTTCATTGTGTTCTTTTTCTTTTTGTTGTAGCGAATCTATTTCTATTCTTAGTTGATTTATTATTTTTTCCTTGTGGCCAAATAGGGTGTCCAGTTTAAGGAACTCCTGTTGAACTGCTGTTTTAGTGGGTCTATGATAGCTTTTGTTCTTAGCGAAAATGCCTTCAATAGTCCTTGCTACTGTAAGTAGCGTTGTGACATTTTCTGCAAAGTCAATCATGTTTTCCTGTGTGGCATTTCTAATTGGTGTCTCCATCTTTTCCTATTCTGATTTTCTTTCTTTCTTTTAAAACAGTTTTTTTTTTTTTATTATTATTTATATTCCTTAGCTCTCTACTTTTCCCTTTCTTCTTCCTTTCCTACTTTCGTACAGTAAACAAAAATCTTAAAAATACTGATAAGAATAATAGTAATAGCTAAACTGCACTGGCTTATCTCCCCGTGGTTCGTTGAATACAGAATGATACTTTTAGCTAGAGATATTACTAATACATATAAAATCTTAGCTAAATAATGCAAAATTTTATACAATATTACAAATAAAAATATTTAAACAAGTTGCAATTATACTAAAGGCTCATAGTGACTGGACTTGAGCTTTGAATGCACTAAAGATAGATGTTGTATAATACATTAGCTGAATTGAATACTATCCCATGAGTTTAAGACTTAGTGATAGACAAAAAATAAAACATTCAAATAATAGATAAAATGTTAAAAATAAGAAAAAAAGAAAGCTAACTAATCATAAACTTTCGGAGCTGGCATTGGCCTGCTCTGAAGTTTTCTTAGCCAAAACGCGACACATAAATAAGAAACAAATATAATTGAAAAAGCAAAGAATAAAAAGAAAATGATAATATGTTACAAATAGGAGCTTCTCTTCCCAGAGTTTCCGTATCTCTTTTATGGAATCTTATCCAATCTTGATAAGTAGCTAGGGTTTAAAAGGGTAGTGCATTGATCTGCTATTTGTGAATCTCCTGTTCGAGGCTTGCCATTTTTTAAGGAAAATTTACAATAAAAGAAAAAGATTAAAAAAAAATAATAATTATAAATAAGTGAAAAAATAAATAAAATAAAAATAAAAAAAAAGGGAAAAAATTGAGCTACAATGATCTAAATTAATTAAAATGAAAGAGCTGTTGTTGACGAGTAGAATGCCTAATGAGTAGATCTTGTAAATTGAATTGGTCCAGAGATATAGCCATTTTAAAAAAATTCAAAAATTCAAAAAAATTAAAAAAATGATCTACAATGATCTAAATTACGGAAGTGAGAGAGCTGTTGTTTACGAGT
>BPLQ01008627.1:76046-92623 GCA_021605075.1 Caerostris darwini
TTTTTTCACATTTTATTTAAATTTAATTAAAATTTATATCAAATTAAAAACAAAAGTATCCTAACATCCCCATATACTGTTACTGTATAATATGATTGTTTCCTTTTTATGTCGGCATATGCATTCATTATCTTAAACGAACTATTACGCTAATTTATATAAGGATAAAAAATTTTCAAACATAGACTATTCAAAATATTTTATGCAATTTATATATTATTCATATCGAATCATTCGACAACACATACTCGAGTCATTCCTCAGTAGTAACATCTGCTCAATTCCTAATTTAGCACCAAATTAACAATCGCCAAACGGCGATAATTAACTCATGGTTGTTATTATTCAAAATTACTTTAAATAATGGCAAGACGTGTAATTTATTGCTATAGATGTTATCTTTCTTTATTTAATCAAAATTGGAGCTATCTGAATAGTGGTGATCAGGGGTTACCAAGTTTACAACTTATAACTATTATAAGATCACATTTAAATTATCCATATGAAATGTTTCCTCTTTTTTATTTTATTAGTAAATCTCCCCTGAGTAATACGAATGTTGTCACTTTTGCACAAAAAGGAAATATGACATTTTTACGTTTGTTTTGTTTGGTGCTCTACGGTCAGTTTGTGCGCACTTTGGGCATATTAGACCAGCACCTACAGTTTAAAGTGGATTCCGAACCACTCACACACATCCATGCCACCGCCACCTGATTCGAACTTGAAGCCTGTCATTAATTAGATATTAAATTGAAATTAACAGTTGTTGTAAGACTATATACGTTTTTAAATGACGCAAATCATGTAATTAAAATAAAATTTATTATAACACAATAATAGAGTAATTATCAAATAATTTTATGGGTAACCTACATATCGGAGCATGCAATTATTATAATAATTATTATGAAAAAGGAGTGGCAAAGACAAATTAGCTTAAGAAGCACGGGTTACGCGAAAAATATTCAAATAAATCTGGGTTGTCCTGTTTCAAATCAAAGCTAAGAAAACCACTTGTTTTTGAGGAAACTTACAAAATCGAGTGTGTTAGGCTCAATGCCTTGACAAATGTTATTGTTATTATTATGTTTTCTTTTTCTTACTACCATTATTATAATAAAAAACAAACAAATAGAATCTGTAATTAATCATCATAGCAAATATTCGTTAATAAAAATTTTAGAAATAAAGATAGTTACTTAATATAATTAACTATCTTTATATATATATATCTTTATATATATTATATATATATATATTAAATAAAGTTTCTTACAAAATCATTCGTCACCACTACGTCAAATGTAGCAGATTCATCGTTAGCCAGGAAACCTGCAACAAATAAGTAATAGCAGAGAGCGCACAGATAGAGTTAAGTTCGATTCCTCTGTTGGCTTATAGTGCAGTTACTGTTTTCAATGCAAACAAACTCAAAGGCGATTGTGACGACATGTGTTACGCGTGTCTCATTGATAATCAAGCTGCGCGTTTAGAGTTTTCTGGGTTTTCTCACATTTGACCCTCAAATGCGGTCGCCTGCCTGTGGATTGTGCGTGGTATAAATAAGAGGTAAGCGAGGTTACCCATATTCATCCCATATATACACAAAGAAGAATATTTTCGGTTTTGATTGTTGGATTTCGAACTGAATTTCTCTTGTTCAGAAACCCAACATACTTTCCACTAAGCAGCTAAGATGCACATTGTGCTATGCATAGATGGACCTGAAAGAAATTGATAGCTTTGGAATGAGAGGAAAATCATGTGAAAAATCATACACGAAAATCATGTGACTGAGAAATTATAATGAAATAGAAATAGTTTATTGCTTACAAATTATCAAATTATTTGTACATTTTTAAAAAAAATGTATATTTATCACAAGTTTTAGTATGTTTGCTCTATAATGGACTTGGCGATAGTAAAATTGCAATTTAGTAAAAGGTAATGAGATTAGAATAATTTTACACCGATAATAACAATACATTCGTTTCTGAAAGAGGATATTATAGTATATAAATACATTAAACATATAATTTTTTCTTTTACGTGTGGAGGTCGAGAGGGGAAGGGGAGGGTGGAAATGATTTTAACAAGAAACACGAGCCATTACCCTGGACTGGAAAGGACATGTTGGTAGAAGAGGGTTTTGACTGATGAGAATGATTGCTCGTGTGTGTGTGTCCTATGGGTGTTTTCTATCTTTGAGGAAACGCTGTGCACGTTATTCGTAAGGAGCGAATGCAATACCGACACTTAAACCATTTGCGTTAGCTGATAATGTATCTGAGCATCGATTTTTGCCGTCATTTCTCTCTCTCTCTCTATTATATGCCGAATTGAAGCAACGATTGGAACTAGTCATTTGGAAGTAGATTCATCCCAATATTTTCCTGCGACGTTGTACACCTAAATGATTCCGCCAACTAA
This sequence comes from Caerostris darwini, assembly GCA_021605075.1. Classification (NCBI taxonomy): domain Eukaryota; kingdom Metazoa; phylum Arthropoda; class Arachnida; order Araneae; family Araneidae; genus Caerostris; species Caerostris darwini. The sequence goes on from BPLQ01008627.1 coordinate 78,480, forward strand.
TGAAGTGTAATTTCTTCTTATTATTTTGCCTCTTTTGTTAAATAAGAAAAAAATGAATATTCAATGGATTTCTTTTAGTTAATTGTTCTTTTATCAATGATAATTTTTACGTCTTCTGCAACCGTAAAAGTACCTGATATTTGAAAATTATTTTTAATTTTTTTCTTTTACTTTATTTCTTCTCTTCGTCGTTGTTAATTATTCTTATTTTGTTTTCATTTTTTAAAGAATTAATACATAATCCCTAATAATTAATTAAACAGCGTAGCTGAAATAAATGATTCGTTACTCATTTAATGTGAGCAGATTAAGAAGAATTTAAGTCGTACTTCGTAATCGTTAGTAGCATTGTGCTTAAATGTCTGAGAATAACAATGCGGTTTCTGAATTTTGTTTTCTTGTCTTTTGTAAAGGTATTATAGTTTGATGCCATATTATTTATAATCAACACATTTCTGTGTATTCCTTACTACTAAGTCCAAAAAGTAAGATAATTTTGTTTCAAAAACTCTTTATTTATTCTTCCAAATTTTTTTCATCGCCTTCAAAGTAATCCCCTCCGGACACAATGCACTTATGCCAACTTTTTTTCCAATCCTCAATGCATGCTAAAAAATCATCCGCTGGGATGGCCTACAATGCTCGCGGCGATTCACGTTGAATCTCTTCAATCAACTGGTATTTTCAGTTTCGGGAATAGTCAATAGTCGCACGGTGTGAATATGATGGTTGTGGAACGGTATGAGTTTCATTTTTGGCAAAAAAGTCACGAAGAATCAATGCAGTGTGAGCTGGCGCATTCAGTGTTTTCGGTACCAATCGAGATTTGACGCGTTTGACGCCCAAAATGGAATTGACCGATCCTTTTGAAATTCCAACATTATCAGCGAGGTCTCTAATTGTAAATCGACGGTTTTCAAGCACAAAATTTTTTCTTTGAACTGTTTATACCACATCTAAACATTTCTTTCCGAAATAGGAATGCTCACCGAATGCCTTCTGCAACATTCTATACGTTTCATCAAACAAAATTGAATGCAAGTTCTTTGCTCAATTAATTCAGACTTTTCAAAAATGTTTTCAGTTTTAGCGTCTCACAAAGCCAAGCCATTTTTTTTAATTATGAAAATTAAAATAGTTATCTAAAAAAAAATTTTTTTTTTTTAAAGTCTAATGTATAAATATTAAATTTGATGCTAAAAATTTTGCTAACATTTATGCTAATGCAAATGTGTTTTAAGTCTAACACATAAATAAATTTTCTTTGTATAAATTTATTTACCAAAGTTGTTTTAACCATTTTAATCGAACTCATAGTGTTCCTGTGGAAAATCGGGCTTCATTAATAGCAATGAAGCATTATCAGCTCAAAATATTAAAAATATTAATTAGAATATTCAAAAAACAATCCTGAAAATAAAATAAAATTCCATGCAAATTCTCTACGTACCATTATTTTTTCCTAATTTTAAGTTGTTTTATTAAATATTTCATAAGAATATCACAGAAAATATATAGTAAAAAAAATATTTTCAACACAAGTTTTTTTTTTAACACAATTATTTTGTTCGGGAATTTATCGTATCTCCTGCATTATTAGAAGACATCACATTCGATACCAGTTGCAGATTTATCAGATATCTAAATGAATATATTCTTTGAATTGAACGAAGCTTAAAAAAAGATGAATCCCATATTTTGTATTACCGTGAAATTTTCTTCGCTAAAAAATTACCATGACAAATTTCGGAAAAAATTATTGACCATTAGATTACTATACATCACTATGTGGTATTTAGAAGAAAAAAATCTTTTAATTTTAAGTCATCAAGCAAAATTACTTCAGTAGAAAGTTTGTACAAAAAATCTTTCTAGTGCGAATAGATGGTGATATATACAGGCATTTCTGAAATCATTTTGCAGCAAAATACATTGAAAATATGATAAAGATAGCTCAGTATCAAATAGCTGCTCAAATAAGGGCAGAAAATTGAGATTACATTGAACGCAAATGATTTGCAGAGGATCCATAATGTTTTATTTTACAGGACAACAGTTTAAGAAATTTTTAAAGTCACATTAGTAAGATTAACTTATTCAGTAAATTAAAATACTATATTTTCAGAAAAGCTAAATGAAATTGAATAAATAACAGATGCCTATAAACATATTACTTAGAAATTTGGATTCTAACATAAAGACATTTCGTAAGTAAGAAACTTATATATAATATATAAAAATAATATTATAAGCTTTAAAAATATTTAAATGCACAAACGATGCAATTCCAACACATTTCTTATTCTAGAGCTACGTTTAAAACGAAGTGAAAGAATAATATATTTCGAGTTTAAAAAGGATGAAGATTTGAAAGAAGACTTGAGATTTTAACGATTTCAACACAAGGATATTTGAAATATATCAACACAAGAATATTTTAAAGAATTGAATGTAAGATTATTAAACTTCGCAGATAAAATGGGTTAACTAATAGTTTAAAAATATTAATTCAGGAATTTAATTTCAATTATAAGAAATATTAACACTGCATCTGTTCATCTTAAAAATATATTTCTGGTATTGTCTATAATTATAAAAAAGGAATGCAGTTTTTGCATAAAATCTACAGAAACCAAGAAACAGAAATAATTTATATATTTTACAGAAAACAACTATATGTTTAAAGAAAAAAATTGCATCTGGTATTTCAGAATGTGTTTTAGCTAAGTCGAAATTATGTTAATATATTTAACTCATATTATTACGCAGAATATTAAAAATTGTGTTTTTAATTTTTAAATATTAGAAAAACTGTAGTATTACCATTAATGTACAATTCTATCAATTGATTGATTTCACAATTACAAATTATAACATTTAGTTAACAATTGATCATAGTAAAAATTGGCAAAAAGTATTGCTTTGAATTTTGTATGTTAAAGCATAAGAAACGATTCCATCAAATTGTCAAATTTCGCTAATGCAGTATTAAAATGACTGCAATAGTCATATGAGAAGTAAATAAGGAATCCATCGATTTCTGCAAATTCCGCGCTCATGCGTTCTCTGTTACAGTGATCTGCGCCCGAGGGCTCATTGTCAAAGACATACGCAAAGACGTACGATACGGTGCAGGTGAGCACAGAAAAGAAATGCACAAGCACAATGCCTCAAAACCCCGTACGGAACGAGAAACTTTATTTGTAAGTAATATCTTTCTATCTACTCTTACTCTACCACAAAGTATCACACTAGGCCTAAGAATGCAAGAGAAGTAAACAAGTAACAAACAAAAATCCATAATAAAATCAACGAAACGATAAATTTTAAAACACTTAACAATATGAAAGAAAATAAAAAGATTTCGTTAAAGCAAGAGTGGATAAATTTATAAAAAGCTGTAAAAACTGGCTTATTAATAAGTTGACAAAGGTCTAATGGCCATTTGACTTTTGGGGATGTCAACTCTTTTCTTCAAATTTTTATGGGCATTCAATCTTGATTCAGAGCTAGTAAATCAGAGTTCTAATTTTTCATTTTAATCTCCTTATTCAATTTAATATTCTACAACTGTGTCTAAAAAGTAAGACCAATTTTCAATTTATTTATTTTTCTTTTTTAGGTTGCTGCCACTGTCCTTGACATCTGTGTGAAAATTGACATCAAAATATTCATTAGTGTCTGAGTTACGCTTGGCTTTGTGAGACGCTAAAACTGATTCCTGCGATTTTTGAAATGTCTGAATTAATTGAACATTGTATTTCATTTTTTGTGTTCTATATTTATTTACAATGTGCGTTTAGTATCATTATTATTACATTATCTATGTTTACATGTAAGAATAATAGTAAAAACAAAAATAATAACTCTTTCTGTTTCCATTTTTCACTCCAAAAAATGTCTATAGTGGGTCTAAATTTAATATGGGGATACATAATAAATTAGGATGCATTTCCAAAGTGGCCCGAAAGACTATTTAGGTTGGCCACCCCTGAATTAAATGATTTTATTTTATCAAACTGTTTATTATATTAATTATTAAAAACACTTGCCATAAATTAATGTAAAAAAATAAATTGTGATTGGAGAGTAAATGAAAAATAATTGAATTTAAACTAAATGAGAAATGATTCTTCCGTTTATTAACGACGACTATGTAGGAAAAAGTTTATAATTGAATTTTACTTTAAAGCAATATTGTTAAAGTTTAAAATTTGTTTTTCTGAAAAGTTTGTTAGGACTGAGCATTTAATTTCCTATTGGAACAATTTAACTCAACATCATAATTTTAAGGTGTAATTATTTTTAGTTCTAACAATGACGTTACCAATGACCCAATGACGTAACAATAACGTTAATAATAACCGATAACTCTTTCACACAAATATTTAATGCAATTTACATTTTCCATGCAAATATCTGACAAAATTCATATAATTATATAAATTTAAAAATGCAAAATACTACTACTGTATCAAAAAGTAAGACCAATTTTCAATTTAAAATTCCCGGTGTTTATGGAATTTCAATTTTTTTTTCTTTTTTAGGTTGCTGACACTGTCCTTGACATCTGTGGGAAATCTGACGTCAAAATATTCATTGTTTGAGTTACGCTTGGCTTTGTGAGACGCTAAAACTGATTCCGCTAATTTTTGAAATGTCTGAATTCATTGAGCAAAGAACTTGCATTCAATTTTGTTTGCGGAAACGTATAGAATGTTGCAGAAGGCATTCGGTGAGCATTCCTATATCGGAAAGAAATGTTTAGAAGTCCCCATCCCTGCCGATAACTTTTTAGCATGCATTGAGGATTGGAAAAAAAGTTCGCATAACAACTTTATGTTATTAATGTTAAGTGCATTGTGTCTGGATGAAAGCGATGAAATAAATTTGGAAGAATAAATAAAGTTTTTTTGAAAAAAAAAATGCTCTTAATTTTTGGGCACAGTAGTATAATTTTTTTTAATAATTAAACGACATTTTATATCATCTGAAGACGTATGTACTAATTGCGAGATTAAAATAAGACTTCATATTTCAAAACTATTTTTTCCTTGAAATTCTGATGTAAAATAAAGTTGTCGTGAAATTAATTTTTTAAGAGGAAATAAACTTAGAAAAACATGAATCCCATATTTTGAAATATTGAAACATATTTGTCAATTAGAGAATTCCCTAAATTTTTAACTCCTCAAACATAATGAATTCAGTAAAAATTAATATAAAAAATTGCAAATTTAACATTTATTTTCAAGTGGTTGGTGACATTTCTCAAATGATTTTGTAATAAAATATATTATAAATAAGTTGAAGATAGTGCCCATATCGAAATTAAGGTTACGAAATTAGATCTACTATAATTTGAGTGAAATTTTTTTTGTCAAGGATAGATAATTTATTTTACAGCTACGCAATTATACACATACATATAAAGCCAAATTAGTAAGAATATTTTTGTCAGTAACCAAAATAATATATTATCAGAAAGGTCGGATTAAAAACTGAATAAGATGATAGAAAGATTACATAGAAATTTACTGAATCGTAAGACCAATTTTATTAGTTGTTACGAAGTAACGTATGTACAATATTAATTAAATTCAATATTAGATAAATCAATAAAAAATCCTACAATTTTTAAAAAATGTAATACAAATTCATAACATATCATTAGTTTTGCTAATTTTAAGATGTCCATTTAGATATTTCATAAGAATATATAAGAAAATACATAATAAAAAATATTTTTGCTACAGAAAACGTACATTTTTATAGGGAAATTACCATATGTTCTGCAATAGTAGAAAGTTTAACTTTCGAAACCTGTTGCTTATAAAGAAGAAAAAATAACTAGGAAACTAAGAAAAAATAAGAAGAAGAAAATATATGCATTTAAATATATGTAAATGTAGAATAAACCGAAATTCAAACAAATTTCTTATTCTGAAGCTATGTTTAAAACAAAATTGGAATAATGATAAATTTCAATTTTAAAAAGGATAGATTTTAAAAGGAAGATGTAATGTTTTTAAATATTTGAATATAAGAATATTTAAAAAATTTAAATATAAGAATATTAAATTTCGCAGAAAAAATGTGTTAACTAACCGTCTTTAATTATTAATTCCGAAATTTATTTGCAATTATAAGAAAGATGAACAGTGTATCTCATCCTCTATAATATAATTTTCTTGTATTGTCTGTAAATTGTAAAATCCAAATTAGCCTGAGCATAAATATTACAGAATCACAGAAACACAAATAATACAAGTTTAGAAGAAAATAGCTTTATCTTTAAAGAAAGAATTGCAGGACATAAAAACAATAAATAAAAATTTTAATTTAATTAACGCTGAATACATTTACAAATATTATTTTAAAAATACATACATATGAAGAATGTCTTTTAAAGAATTTGAGAGAATTTTTTAAGAATTGAGAATTTTAAAGGAAGAAGCGGGATTTTAGTTAAAGGATATTTTGAATAATAGGATTTTATGTTAAATAAAATGTGTTATCGAAGAAAAGAAGAAATATTAATTCCGCAAGGAAATATCAAACAAAGGGGCTTGAGGGTCATTTCTCTGACGCTCGATGCCACAGGTTTCAGGTTCGGGTGTTGACGATGCATGTTCGTAGGGGTTAGGAATCCGCTTTAAACCGTAGGTTCAGATCTAATATGATTGTAGTGCGTTCGGCGTAGGTTTTTTTTCTTTTCACTCCGTCAAAAGAAAAACCTTTCTTGTCTGGAAATCTGCAAGCAGGCAGGCAGCCTTTGCCTATCTTGGTACTGTTTCGCCAATGAAGAAGAAGAAGAATATTCAATAAATGTTTCTAATTTGATATAATGATATTTTAAAAATTTCTCTTAATACTTTTTAATAAATTTTAAAAAATCTTAAATTACCGAACAATATCTTCATCCTTAATCTTTATTAACATTATATCTTTATTTTTACTATTTTCGAACGTGTTTCTAAGTGCTAAAATATTATATATATATATATATATATATATCCTTAATTTTCAGGTAGAAATAATTCCTAACTAATGTTGTAAATAGCAGCCCCATTCTTTAAAAGAAATTCGTAATACATTGATTTGTAATATTTAAAAGAAATTTGTGATAAATTCTTGAACAATGATTAATATTTTTAAATATTTTTACCAGTTCTAAAAAAAAAAGTTCATAAAATCATTAAATTAAAGCATAAAATCTTCAAATGAAGTGAATTATATTTTTAAATATTAACCATATGTAAATTTTGTAATTTAGATATGATTACAAAATGTTGTTTAATTCAATTATCTTTTAATTATGTGAGCAAAGTAGGAAATTCGTTGATTAAGTAAGATGATTATTGAGGGATCACCAGACATCACCAAATTGCAGTACTATACATTCGGATTTCAAGTAGTTTAACAAAATATTGAAAAATAATTTTCATAATATTAAATAAACAAATTAGATTTGAAATGTCCTTCGTTATCCATTTAATATTTATAGAGATATTTTTGGCGATTTTAATGATTCTCACATGAAATGGTTATAGAAAATTCATTTGATAAAAGTAAGAAAATAATTTCCAATAATCCATTAAAGTTGATTTTATTATTCCCAAGTTTATTGATTTAAGCTTTAAATATTATGTAATTGTTAACTGATTATCTTTATTTTAGAGTAAGGTCAAAATTATTATAACATAATTTGGATTGGTTCCTTTTGCGTGTAAAGCCCGATGTCTCCTGTTTATCGTCAGGAGTATGATACACAAACGAGAGAAACTAAAATTCAGAAAATGTCATGAATGTTTGGAAGTCCGTGTGCTTCCGTAATAGAAATATCGTTTGCAGATTTAATTTCGAAGTAAAAATTGGTAAATTGGATTTTAAATAAATTTACCTTTCTAATACATAATAATTTTTTTTCTAATACTGCTGGCTAATACTTAGACCGTGATCTTTTAAGCCATAAGGGCTGCACCGACGTTGTTCACTTAGCAACGCCATTATCCTATTAGACCGGGACCTACAGTTTGAAGTGTATTCTGAACAACTACAAACATCCATGGCACAGCCGGGATTCGAACCCGAAATCTGTGGTAACGAGCACTAGCCACTTGGCTATCAGGCCCATACTTTCGAATAAATGATAAATGATTTCGAATGGATAATTTTCCATTGAAAATAAAATTCTCTGTAAAAAAATTGCGATTAAATCTAATAAAAACAATAAAATCATTTTTTGTAGAATTAATACAATGAGTAAGAATAGAATTTATCGATAAAGAAAAATAAATTATTATCCAATTTTAATATTAAATTTATTATAGATAAAAGAAATTACATTTTTTGCTACAATTCAACTAGATCCAAAGACTTTAATTCATACATAGAAATATGTATATTACAAAACGGTAATAAGTAATATATTTTTTTTCTTAAAAAAATTGTATTGATTGCGTTGTTTATCAATCAAAATTTATTATTATACTTATTTAAATGGTTATTTTTATTCAAATCGGTTCTGTGATGGTGAATTAATTAATGAAGTATTTTTATCCTTTGAATTTTAAAAAGAGCTTTACATTTGTTAGTGTTACCAGCATTTTCATTTTCTGAGTTATTTTTCAATATTTGTAAAGTTAAATAATTAAGATAAAATATTTTGAATCGATATTGTGCTCCTAAAAATATTCCTTTATAAAAAAATTATATTATAATGCCAAATCAGGGTATTTTAGGCAGAAAAATATTTTAATGGAGATACGATTTTTGTTAATATACACATTCAAAGAATTTAAATTAAAACTAATACCGGGTATTGCATATAATTTGCTTCACAAGGTCGAAAAAAAATGGAAATATTTCAGCAATTTGACATAAGTGGATCTTACGAAGCATTATTTTGAAATTTGAAAGCTGCCCACATAAAAAGTACCAAAATTATAGGTACTGCTAAATTTGTATGTTTTGATATCTTAGTTGTTTCAGAGTGTCTTGTGCACATAAATAGAAATTAAAATATTCATTGTTTATAATCAAATTCTAAATATTTCTCCACTTATATATTTTCTGGCAGCCATAGTGTACGTTGAACTTTAAACAACAGTGATTTCAAGATCGCAAGAAGTAAGACGAATTTCGGAGGGATTAGGGTTGATTGAGTTCAGAGAGTGGTTTGGCATTATTCACGACTAATTCATTTTTTTAATTATGGCTTGTCTTTCTTCTCGCCAAATTTTTAATAAACATGCTATTTGCTAAAAGAAGAAGCACGTCGCTGATACTAAATATTCAAAGAATGTGGAAAACTGGATTAGGACAATTATTTGCGAAACATGATTTGCATATATAGTAATTCAAGTTAAACAGCACCATCTTCGCTGCCGCAGAATTTCATCCCTAATTGGTTCGACATCAAAAAACGAGTTAAACATACACCCCATCCCTCACTTCAACACAAATAGCAAAAGTGACATCGACACAGCCACCTTAAATTAGAAAAAAAAAATAATAATCCCTCCTTCAAAACAAAACCCATACAAACTTCCAAATGATATTAAAAATTTTCGTAAGCACAAAACCGCGAGTGTGGCATACATAAGAACCAGTTAAAACAGGGGTGGCCAACCCAAATGATCTTGCCTGCTACTTTAGAAATGCATCCTATCTCCGCGGGACGCCTAGAAAATTATATATCCCCCTATTAGATTGAGACCCGCTATAGACGTTTTTGGGAGTGAAAAATGGAAACAGAATGAGTTATTATTATTGTGTTCACTATTATTCTTACATGTAAACATATGGTATAATATAATAATAACGATACTAAACACAACTTGTAAAGAAATATATAACACTCAAAAGGAAATATAAAAGATATATAAATATAATTGAAATCATTAAAAAATATTTATTTTGCTAGTGCGATATTTGTTTTTCTACTCTTTCACTTAGCTTTTGCAAATCGATCTCAATTTGGGTATTTGCAAATCGTAATGGGTGTTGCAGGTGAGCGTCCGTTATGTTTGAGCTAATTTTGTGTTGGGTCAGTTTCATTTTAGAAAAAAAAAATTCGCACGTGTAAGTTGAACCAAACGTGCTAACAACTTGAACTAAGAGTCTGGTTTGCTCTTCTACCAACAATCAACCGTGCGTATCTATTGATGGTCACTAAAAGTAAAACATAGAACCTGTTATATTAGATGTTCCAAGATACTCGCGCATCATGAGTTCGCAGAATATAATGTAATTATTCTTCGAACTCATACCAGTAAACTCATAAATAAAATAGGCAATATCTGTCCTATATTCGCAAGAATATTATTTTGAAATCAAAATTAATTTTTTCTCGTAATTTCGACACTTAATTTTTGAATAGATGGATGCACACATAATGTATTTTTTTAATACATTGGTTTTCAGTACTTTGGCTATTATAAAATAAATATATTCTGTAAAAGTGTGATAAATCTCATGGGCCGCAAAACTATTCAAGGCTAGCTGCATGCGGCCCAAGGGTTGGCCTACCCTGAATTAAACCAATTCCAAACGAAAATGAATAATCAATCATCCCAGCTTACAACGAAAATTATAGGATCCACATGTAGAATCTCTTTTAGACATCAGTAACTACAATAAACTACGAAAACCCGCTTTGGGAAATCAGACTCCAATTGTCCGTTCCAAATCTCTTCCCCTAAATTATCAACTACACTAGAAAAGAAAAAGAAAAACAACAGAGACTGCATGAAACTAAAATTTGAATGAAATCCTATCCTCAATCCTGATTTCGCCAACGAACTCGCAGAATACGAAACTTTTATTTATTTAAACACAATACGTGTTGATTATTTAAATCCTTCACAAATAAAAATATATCAAGATAAACAATTCCCTTTATTCCTCCCTAAGCTCTTAAAAAATCTCTTTGAGGAAGATAACATAAAACTTAAGCACCTGTCTATTCAATTGATCTGGTGACTCTCCCTCCTTTTCACTTTGCCCAGCTCATTTCTCGCACTGCTGAAAACGCGCACGTATAATTCCCATACACCAACAAGGTGCTGACAGCCCATTAACCATCGTTCAGTTCAATTGCTCATTAACTTCAGCAAACATCTTCAACGTAATCAACATCTTACGCGTACTCATTCCAGAGATTATCAGAAAATCTCCCCGGTCCTTAACAGAATGTATTTACGAAGAAGATTCTCGAATCACCAACCAATTAGTTTCCTCTCCATTGAGAAAGCTCTCACCAAACGGCGGCAAATAGCATCCCCACGGGTTTGCGGAGGATACAAAAGCGTTCGTTTTTGGCTCGTTCTTGATAGACTATCCAGCCAACGGATAGAATTTGAATTTGCATGCCCGAGGCAAATTAAAAAAAATAAATATTTATATATTACATATTCTTCTAATTTTCTACTTTGATCAAATATTTTTTTTTTTTCCTTCCTTTTTTTTTAAAGAACTGATGATCTTTTTACTTTCTCTATTTTTGTTCTACGAAACATAAATCGACGGAAATAGCAAGCACAAACAGCTTTCAATCGGTAAAGTGTTAAAAGTGGAAGTTCTTAATTAGTTACAGCTGTAGATCGGCGCCAACAAGTGTTATCTTTTTTTCGGGGAGCAGACATGTGGGAATCCAATATAGGCGAATTAAACCTCACATGTGGCATGCGCATTTTAAGCTCCAGCCAGAGGCTTTTTCGTATGGAAAGATCGCGGACATATAGTATCATTGTGAATAGTGGTGAAATTGTTAAATGTATATCGTTGCTAGTGCTTGTTTGGGTCATTCGTAAAATATTTCAACCTCAAAATGGCTACTAAAAAACGTAAAGTTGATTCAGACTTTTAGTGATGGAGGGATCTGGAAATATTTTTTTACAGTTGTAAAAGATAACGTGTGTCTCATCTGCAATGAAGCTGTAGCAGTCTTCAAAGAATATAACATTTCCTGTCATTTCACATCTAAGAATAAGAATTCTAATTACGAAGCAATGTCCGAATATGAAAGAAAACAAAATGCAGAAAGACTTTGTAAAAAATTATCCGGCGCAAAATTTTTTCAAGAAGGTAAACTGTATCCAAGAAGCAGCTACACGTGCAAATTACATTGTAGCATACAATATTGACAAAAATAATAAAGTTCTTAGTGATGGGGAGTTTGTTAAAAAAATCATGTTCCAAGTTTGTGATGTTTTATGTTCAGACAAGAAAAATAATTTTGAGACTGTAAGCTTATCTCGAAAAACGATGACTTCTAGAATCGAAGTCGTCGATAAAAATTTGACATCACAACTAGAGTCAAAGATTGGTCAGTTCAAATTTTGCTTCATAACTATGGATGAAAGCACTGATAGAAATAATACTGCCAAATTTATAAAATAAAACATATATTATTTATAAGAGGAGTTGATGAACTTTGAAATTACCGAGGAACTGGCGTGCATGCGTTCGTTAAAGGGAACTACAATAGGATGTGATATTTTTCTTGAATTTCAGGAAAGACTTTTAACTTTGAAAGTGCCTATAATAACTATATGTAATATTACGTCCGATGGAGCACCAAATATGACAGGGAAAAAATCTGGATTTCTTGGACTCTTTAATTAAAATTATCCCGGGAACAATGTTGTTTTTCTAAATTGTGTTATACATTAAGATTCTTTGTGTAAATCTGCATTGAATATGAAACCACCCGTGCTTAATGCAGTCGTGGAGCTTGTAAATACTATTCGATCTCGTGGGCTTACTCACAGACAATTTCGAGATTTTCTTCAGTCCGTGCAATCTGAATACTCTGATGTGTATTACACGAAAGTAAGGTGGCTTAGGATCGTAGGATGTGTTTACGAGCGAGTTTGGCAGCTGAAAGACCACATTGTGTCGTTCTTCTATGAGAAACAGTGTTCTGCGGAGTGCGAAATGTTAGAAGATACAGAATGGCTTTCGGACTTTGCATTTTTCACAGATCTTCTTTGTCATTTGAGCAACTTGAATGTCAAGATGCAAGAGAAAAATCAATTTATCGACGATATCTGGGCCCATCTCGAAGCTTTTAAACTAAAACTTAATCTATTTGCTGGGCAGCTAGCTAGGAATGACTTATCTCATTTCCCGAGGTTAAATTCAGTACCCTCAGTAAATTAAGAGAAGCTTAAGAATTATGAAGATGGATTGAAAAAACTGCATTTTGAGTTCGAAAGCAGATTTCAAGATTTCAGTGCCATTCAAACAGAATTGAATATTTTTACCATACCTTTCAACGTAAATTGTGAAGCAGTGAGGTCAGATTTGCAGGTTGAATTAATTGAGTTGCAATCTAACAATCATCTCAAGCAGTTGTTTCTAAATATGCCAAAGTTAGAATTTTACAAATCATTATCGAAAGTAAGCTTTCCAAATTTAATATTTCACGCCCAGAAAATCAGTGCTATGTTTGCTTCATCTTATGTATGTGAACAAGTGTTTTCAACTATGAACCTCAGAAGAATTATTTCAGAAGTAGACTGACAGATGAGCATTTAGCCTCGTTCCTTAGAATCAGTACATCTCATTTCGAACATCAATATAAGGAACTTTTAAAAATGAAATCGCAATTTCATTCATCTCATTAACATACTTCAATTGTAATACTTGTATATTGTTTTTAAAATTTTAGAAAAATTTATCTTGGAACGCCAAAATTTTTTTTTTTTTTTTTTTTGTGATTTTTGGTCCGCGACCGAAAAAGTTTGCCCATCCCTGGACTAAGGCATAGAATAAGAGGAATTATATTTTTTTTTAATTAAGGCAGAACATTTTTTCCAGGTGGCAACATTTGTAGCAACCAGGTGGTTTGGTTCATAAATATAAAAAATTGTTAGGAATTTTTTTTAATGCAAATATTATTTCTCTTTTAATAAATTTAATTTTTTTCAAAATTTACAAAACGAATGTCGAAAAAAGAATTCATTTTTTTTTTTTACACTTAAAAAAAAATTTAATAATTTTTTTTTTTTTAATTTGGTTGGTAATTTAATTAAGACATTTTTTTCCAGGTGGTAACATTTATAGCAATCATGTGGTTTGGTTCAAAAATATAAAAATTTGCTAGGAATTTAAAAAAAAAAATCCAAATATAATTT